>PVIU01001225.1:139631-228806 GCA_004026605.1 Ondatra zibethicus | reverse complement strand
GTGTGTGTGTGTGTGTGTGTGTGTGTGTGTGTGTGTGTGTGTGTGTGTGTGTATGCATACACATGCATGGATGTGTTAGGAAAAAGTCAGCTCCAAAAGGAATGTGTTGCTCGGCTGCTAAAGTACTTGTTTCACAAACATGAGAACCTGAGTTCAGTTTCTAGGACCTACGTTTAAGGGCGGGGGAGTCAAGTGTGGCAGAGGGCACTTGGGATCCCAGAGCTGGGCAGATAAAAAGAGGATTCCTGGAGCTCACTGGCCGGATAGCCTTCCAAAACTGGGAAAACCCCAAGCCAGTGGGAGACCCTGTCTCAAAAGAAAAAAAGAAAAAGAAAGAAAAAACCTGGGTTGTGATGGCCAAGGTACAGCACGTCTGTTGTCTGGACAACTGGCCACCACATGCACGCACACACACATGAACACATACAGGCACAAAAATGGATACAATGGAAGTCTGTTACGAATCCTAAAAGGCAAGGCAAGAGAGACTTGAGCCAGGTGTTCCCGTCCTGAACACCACCCGTCACTCCCCAGCCGTGGCCTTGCTTGTTGGGCTTCACTCCTGTCCCCTGGTGGTGAAGGACCTCATGTTTACGGTCTATAGGACATGCCTTGATGCTAGAGCTGGAGGCGCTGGGCCTCCATGTTTGTGGCTTCTGATCTAATCTTCGGCACCATTGTCTCTGGCTTTAATTTAAAGGCAAGAATAGAGTTAAATACAGTGATAGCAACAGATACAGTAGCTGGCAATTGTTTAAATGTTTTTGTGTAACTTGATAATAGTTAAGAACAATATATTATTATAACAATGTGATATAGGATGATGTTCAAAATAGCCATTATTTGAGCGTTTATACCATTGCGAACACTGCATTCAGCTCTTTATGTGTATTAACTCATTTCATTCTCATAGTTACGTATATGTCTATTATCTATCTATTGCTTTGTTTTTGAGACAGGGTCTGATGTGTCTCAGGCTAGCCTCAAACTGGCTATGTAGCCAAGGCTGGCCTTGAACTCCCAATCATCCTGCCTTTACCTCACAAATGCTAGGATTGTAGGAATATGCCACCATACTTGGCTTGATATGTAAATATTAAGATATATAAACAGGCCAGGTGGTAGTGGCACACACCTTTAATCCCAGCACTCAGGAGGCAGAGGCAGGCGGATCTCTGTTTGAGACCAGCCTGGTCTATAAAGTGAGTTCCAGGATAGTCAGGACTGTTTCACAGAGAAACCCTGTCTCAAACAAACAAACAAACAAACAAAATATACATAAATAGGGCCTGCCCATAATCCCAGAATTTAAGAAGCAAGAGGATCAGGAGTTTGAGGCCAGCTTGAACTAATAGCATCCCAACCCCACCCCGGTTTACTTTCTATTGATGTGATAACAGAATGAGCAAAAAGCAGCTTGGGAAGGAAAGGGTTTATTTCCTCTTCCAGTCCATCATGAAGGGAAGTCAGGGCAATAACTAAAGCAAAGACCATGGAAGGACGCGGCTGACTGCCTTGTTCACTGCATAGCTCATTCAGTTTGCTTTTTTCTTCTTTTTATACCATCCAGGACCACCTACCTGCCCAGGGGTGGCACCACACACAGTGGTCTGGGCGCTCACACATCAGTCATTAAGAAATGCTTCCCCTCCTCCAGACTCACCTACAGACCAATCGATGGAGGCATTTTCTCTATTAAAGTTCCCTCTTGCCAGATGACTCTGGCTTGTATCAAGTTGACAAAACACTAGCCAGTATTCTCTATGAGCCCAAGAATGTACACACACACACACACACACACACCTTGGCCACATTACAGATGGCAACTTGCCTCAAATAGTCCTGAGGAACCTTAGCTATAATTTCACAGGCAGTTTGCAGTGGGGTGGGTACTACTTCTCAGTGTGCTGACCCCAGAGCAGAGCTTTGGACTGCTGAGCTCTTCCTCCATGCTTCATGCTTGAGGTCTTCTCTGTCTAAGAATTTCGCTTATTCTGTGTAAGAGCTAACGACCACAGACTGCATCCAACCCTGGCTGTTAGCAAGGCGAATTGATTTAAGGTGAGCAAAATGCTCGTTATGAATTCCTATTTAATATTTTATGCCTGAAACAGACTACAGAGGAGGGACTGTCTCTTTCCTATCAGTAGCATGGATCTCTGAGACAGATCTTGGATACCTGATATCAATCAAGCTCTTGATTTCTTCTTTAATCTACGGTGTTCACACAGTGGTTATTTAATGTTCAAAGGACACCTTAAAAACATCAGTGATTGATGTTTATGGACATAGCTACTTCTCTGGGAGAGATATATACTCCCTATTAAGGGATATAAAAGCACAAGATAAACTGTCCCACCTAGAGGCTGAAGGTGAAAGGGAAACACCTCACCACATTGGCAGCTGCCAGAATGCTTCGCCTGGCTCTCTTCCTGCTGGTCAAGGGCTACATGTAAGGCCTGCTGCTGCTGACACCAAGGAATGAGGTCAATCCAAAAATTAAAACTGGTTTGGCTAGTACAGCTTATTTTTAGCACTAAAATAAATGCTGTCATTTTTATGCTCCGAATAAAAAAAAAATCAAGGACAGATAACAAAAAAATTTGATATAATTTTAAGTCAGCAGCATGTAGCAGTTCCTAGATTGGGATTCCCGAACAAACGGCCACCTGGTCCCGCTGTTTTTATTAGAGGCTAACACACCAGGTCACGGCCATGCTTTCACAGCAGGGCTCACACACCCCTCGGGAACACTTGGGACTTGTCTGTGGCTCCTCTCCACCAGCACTGCAGGACAAACTGCTGTCGCATTCCTATAGCGTTTCCTTCCAAACACAGCTGTCCATTCACAAATGATTAGGTGAAATAACTTCTGTGATCATAGATTACTTAGACCTGATTTTCTAACTCAATTTTGTGTTTACTTGTACCCAACACAAAGTAATAATAGACCTTGCATAAGATTGACCATTTCTATCAGAAGACAAAACCCGGAGGCCAGGAGTCGTGACACATGCCTTTAAAACAAGTGAATCTCTGACCTGGAAGCCTGCTTGGTCTACAGATCAAGTTCCAGGCCAGCCAAGGGTACATGGTGAGACCTGTGTCAAGAAAAAGGAGGAGGAAGAGGAGCAGAAGGAAGATGACAGCAAGAATAGGGATGTTCATGCTGCATTGTGCCACCAAGCCTATGAAACAATCCTTGCAAATCAACTTAAATTCTTCAAATACTATCCTGAAGGCTTGAGACTTACTTGTATAGTATCTCCAAGGTCCCACTTTGTCATCGACAAAAGAGACAAAATCTTAATTTTCCACAATGTCTGCACTTCTGCTTTACTCTCATCATTTGAGGCACTAGGGATACTGGGATGTTTGGCTCTGGACACAAAAGCAGAGGAAGATGATGATGAGACATGGTAATACTGAATGCACAGTGTGTGTGTCGGCCCTGTTGGGCCCAATACTTGAGTTTGGTACAAAGAAAAAGGAAGGAACCGGGGAGAGAGAGAGAGAGAGAGAGAGAGAGAGAGAGAGAGAGAGAAGAGGGAGGGAGGGAAGGAAGGAAGGAAGGAAGGAAGGAAGGAAGGAAGGAAGGAAGGAAGGAAGGAAGGAAGGAGAAAACCCAAGGTCCCTTAGGAGACCCAAAACAGATGCAAGAAAAGTTTTAAACCTCGGGATTGTGCGTTAGTTTGGATAGTCCTCCCAAGTTTGAGCTTTCCCCAGATTTCTACAGCAGTCAGGTTGTTGATGCCTTGGCCTGCCCCACAGTATCTCTGATCCCTGAGGGAATGCATGGCTTATCAAATAAACCTCCTTCTAAGGGTGCACAATGCCAGGGGGTGCTGGACCTATTCTCCCAGAGACTCTAAGAAAAAAGAAGAAAGTTGGCATCTCCCAAAGGAGAACCAGGCCAGACTGATCCAATTTCCAGAGTGTATTAAATGTCACACCAGGCAAAAACATCCTTGGTCAATCAGAAAAGGGCTGGAAAAAGATAGACCAGAGTGATACTGTAAACCAGACAACCCCTCCCAGGGTGTGTGGAGGGGAGGTGCAACTCATCATTTCCTTCCCAGAGATTGCTGGGACCTAGAACTCTGGGTAACATTTTGCATCTGATTTGTGAAGGCAGGTTTGTCCTCTGATTGGGTGGCTAGTGTGAAAGCCAATTGCTGAATTCATGGAAATTTTTCCAGCGTTCTGTCATTCTTTGAAGCATGCCACGACCAAATTTTGACACTTGCATTGCAATTTTCATCACTTGTTCATTTCTTAACCCCGACCCCAATTGCCACAATTCTGATGAGCTTGGAACAAACCACCAAGTATTAGCTCCAGTGTCAAAGCTATCATTTCCAGACACCTGCCTCGAGGTGGGCAGATCTCCTCCAAACACACGATTAACCCAGCTACTGTTCCTCAGCACACTTTCTCTCTGTAGTCAGAGGCTTCCCTAGGGCTGCAAAGGCTTTGTTCAAGTCCAGAATGAAGCAATCTCTGTCAAGCCCATTACTGAGATGTTCTTTAGTATGGTACATCTAAGTCTGTGACTTTGCCATCATAGAAAACACAACCGAAGACCACTCTGACCCTTGTCGCCTTGTGAGTTTAGACAAAGTGTTTCGGTTCTCCAAGGGGACACTTACTATGTTATGCTTATTTTGCAAGATCATCGTGAGGATGAGGGAACTTAAGTAATATGCTAACATTAAATCGTGTCTATAAACGTCCTTGTTAGTCAATTCTACCACAAGCAATGCCCCAACAGGTATCAGTGAAGAAACAGGTTCTGTGGCTTCTTGGCCACATTTCTAAAAGCCAATCTAATGTAGCCACTTATCATAAACCGTTCTAGAGGGTTGGAGAACAGCATGGTAAACTGTTTGATCCGATTAGAATTCACCAGGGAAATAGATGGTAGTTCTACATATTCAGTTAGAAGTTGGATAACTAACCAGGTGGTGGTGGCGCATGCTTTTAATCCCAGCACTCTGGAGGCAGAGCCTGGCGGATCTCTGTGGGTTTGAGACCAGCCTGGTCTACAGAGCTAGTTCCAGGGCAGCTAGGGTGTTTTTACACAGGGAAACCCTGTCTTGAAAAAACAAGCAAACAAACAAAAAGCAGAATAGTTATAAAGCAGTGTCCATGGAAGAAGATAGTTGCATTTATCTTCCTTAGCCAGTCACCAGCACTGGGATTGCTGTGAAGAGACACCATGGCCATGGCAGCTCTCATAAAGGAAAATATTTAATGGGGTGGCTTACAGTTCAGAGATTTAGTCCATTTATCCTCATGGTAGGACATGGCGGTGTGCAGGCAGATATGGTGCTAGAGAGGTGGCTGAGAGTTTTGCACCTTGTGCAGGCAACAGGAAGTGACCTGAGACACTGGGTGATACCTTGAGGATAGGAGACCTCAAAGCCCACCCTCACAACAGCACACTTCCTCCACCAAAGCCACACATACTTCAACAAGGCCATTCCTCCCAATAGTGCCGTTCTCTATGAGTTTATGGGGGCCAAATACATTCAAACTGCCACAGACACCAAGACATTTTATCCTCTCTAACCTTAACAGAGAATAGACATGACCTGATTTCCCCATAAAAGAAAAGAGAAATAATTGATTAGCCTAGGATGAGGGGAGGGGGCAGAGCAGGGGGAGGCAGCAAGCTGTATGAAGAGATTCAACATGAGCCTTCCTCATCGTCTGGATCCTGGATCCTTGCTGGAAGGGTCATTGTTTCAAAGGTACTAACCTAAGGACTGAAGACAAGCGGTCTCTGTGTATCCTACACTAAGAAGGAAGGTGGAGAGGATGGAGAGAGGGCTCTGTGGTTAAGCGTTCTTCCAGAGAACCAGAGTTCTGATCCCAGCACCTATATTGGGTGGCTCACAACCACCTGTAATTCTAACTCCCAGTTCTGTGGGAGCCTGTACGTTTATGGTACACACAGATGCACATGCATACACACATGTATCCACACACACATGCACGCGTACATACACACAAAAAAATAAATAAATGAAAAAATACGGAAGAAAGATAGGATTCAGCTCAGCTTTTGAAGAGCATCCTTCACTTCACTGATAGGAACAGGGTTGTTGTCCAACTCTCAGCAGCCAAGCAACTAAATATTTAGATTTCAGGTCACAAAGACCCAAAATTATACTGGGAGACAGTGTCGGCAGTTTACCTGATACCAAGAAGCAGCTGGTGGTGGCCCTGGCCTGCTCACTGTGATGTTTGCTTCAGTGAGGTCACCCAAGCCTCCCAGCAAGCAAAGTGAGCCTCCGAAAGAAGGCTGTTACCCAACATAAACACTGTAATCGTTTTGTCCATGAGAATTCACACAGACTCAGGAGTTTCAAAAACAAAGCCTCCTCAAGTAACCTGCAGTGTCTTAAACAAAACAAAACAAAAAAGGCCTGTATTGAGGCTGGCTCGGTGCCAACTGGGCAAGCATTCAGATCAGTGCTCGGACCTCAAGCACCCAAGTAAAAGCCAGGCATGATGGCACAGGTCTGTGGGGGAGGGTGGCTCTCCATTGCTCCCTAGCCAGCCAGTCTAGCTAATAGGTGACTGAGAGACCCTGTCTCCTACATAAGGTGGATGGGCCCTGGCATGATGGCACACACCATTATCCCTGAACTGTGAGTTCCATGCCAGCCTGGTCTATATAGGTGGGTCCAGCCCAGTCAGGGATAGACAGTAAAACATTATATTGAAATTAAATAAATAAATAAATAATATGGAAAACCAATTGAACATGATACCTAATGTGGACCTCTGGTCTGCACGCACACACACACACACACACACACACATACACACACCAGTGTTCCATCCCTAAATGAGGGCAGCAAAGATCCAAAACTATGCTGAGCACTACAGCAGTGGTCGTGGTACACGCGTGTAATCTCAGCACTATGGGGAGGATCAAGAGTTCAAGGTCATTCTCAACTACTTAGTGAGTTCAAGGCCAGTCTAGGCTACCTGAGACGCTGACTGAAAAAAAAATAAAAATAAAAAGTAGAGTCAGAGAGATAGCTCAGTAGGCAAAGGCACTTCTTGTACAAACCTGGCAACCTGATTTCAAGCCCTGGCATCTTACATACATTAGGGTGAAAGGAGAGAACAGGATCCACAATTGTCCCCCAACATCCACAGTTTGGGGACAGCATGCACATCATGCACACACAATAATATTTAAATTTACCTTTAATTATATATGTATGAGACCCTCCATGTATGTATGTCCACTACATGTGTACCTGATGCCAAAGGAACCCGGAGGACAACACCAGATCCCCTGGATCTAGAATTACAAATGGCTGTGAGCTGCCACGTGGGTGCTAGGAACCAAACCTGGGTCCTCTGAAAGAGATGGCTCAGTGGTTAAGAGGACCGCTGAGCCATCTCTGCAGCTTCTAAATAAAAAAAAGGTGTAATTTAAAAAAAAATAAATTTCAAATTTACTTCCACGTGCTCAGCAGCCACGCAGCAAATGGCAGGCACAGTGGATCACTGAGATAAATAGTATTTCCATCGTGACAGAGTTGGACAGAAGCAGCTATTCTAGATGTTCAAATCCAAAACAAAACAAGACTCCATAGGAGCTCTGTCTCCCAGAAGCTGGGCCTGCATAAACCACACTATAGAAGGGGTAGTCCAGGGAAGGCTGGCAGGGATTTTGTGCAGTATGTGTGTGAGAGGGGGATGGGGGCGGGGTGTGGTATGTGTAGTGCGGTATGGGGTGTGTGTGTGTCCGTCCGTCCCAGGTACATTGCATATCCCCTTCCCTCACCTGTTTGTTTATTCATCCCACCCTTCATGTGAAACTCATGTCTCCTCTTTCAGAGGGTTCTTGGGTGGCTGTTCTCTCACTAATCTGTTAATGTCAGCCTGCTGACACCCTGAGCGGAGTCGTGAGAGCAGCCACAGCTTGGGATGTGACATCTGTGTTCCCTGAGTTACACTTTTAATTTTCTCTGAGTTCTGCTTGTCCATTGTGGGGTTCCTTGAGGATCAGGATGCAGGCTGGAGTGCTGATGAGGCAGGTCTCACACACACACACACACACACACACACACACACACACACACACACACACACACGCACATACACGCATGGGGCTTTTAACTGCCCAAGGGCCCCACCCTTGGAGGCTGAGTCATCCCTAACACCTGGTATGGTGTTTGTCTCAGCTGCCCTTTTAACTCACAGATCCTGCACCCTGGAAATGTACCTGGGCTACCAGTGGCTTCGCACACAGCTTCTACAGCCGACCTCCACCTCCCCCAAAGAGTGTGCACCCCACAGTCTGACAAGCATAGATCTGTGGGGATTTTCCTCTGAGCTTGTTTACCATCTTGGCTGTGGATTTGTTCACCAGAGTGCCCTCAAGCCCCCACGGTTCGCGTGGCTGAATGCATCATCTCCCCTCAAGCTGGTTCCTCTTCCTGTGTTTTTCTAGAATTCTGGAAGTTGTGGTACACTCCTCATCATCATCTAGTCCCTCCTCCCCACACTTCACAGCAGACACCAAAGTCTTGTCTCTTCCCTAGAATCTGCCCACGAATTTTCCCTTGTTGGACATTATCTTTCTTTCTGTCTAGATTATTGTAGTAATGGATTTCCTGGCCATCTTGGCTTTACCTAACCCTTCCCAGTCAGCCAAATGGCTACCATGAGAGTAACCACTATGGAAGCAAATTGGATAACAATTATTTATTTTTTATAAAGCTAGATCTCTATCTATCTATCTATATTGTGTATATAGTGTTCTGCCTGACCAGATCTCGTTACAGATGGTTATGAGCCACCATGTGGTTGTTGGGAACTGAACTCAGGACCTCTGGAAGAGCAGTCAGTCCTCTTAACCTCTGAGCCATCTCTCCAACTTCATTTATTTAAAACCCTTCTGTCTTTCCCCACTGTCTTTGGGATCTTCTAGGAAGTGCTTATTGGCTTGAGAAACCATAGAGACATCTGTGCATCAGCTCTCTGGGGAACGTTTCATAGGTTCCCCTGGAGGCCCAGGGATGGCTTACTCTTGTGAGTTCTCAGAGCACCCTCTGGGTTCAGGTTCACCATGCAACTGAGACGCCTTGGGGGGGTCAGACAACCCTTTCACAGGGCTCACCTAAGACCATCAGAAAACACAAATATTTATGTTACAGTTCACAACAGTAACAAAATTACAGTTATGAAGTAGCAATGAAAATAATTTTATGATTGGGGGTTGCCACAACATGAGGAACTGTATTAAAGGGTCACAGCATTAGGAAGGTTGAGAACCACTGAGCTAGACAAACAAAGAGAAAACACTGTTTATTGTTGCATTTCCAGGGACCATCATGCATTCAGTTGAAGCATAGGGCTCATTTGATGGCTGACGTGTTAGAAATAACCATTCAGCGATAAAGGCTAGAATATGGATCCTCGGTTCATATTGGACAGCAGGATGCCCTGTGAACTGGTTTGAAATTAGTCACAGAAGGGTGAAGCTACCAGTCTTGCGTTCTTTTCCTGGCATACCACTTGCAAAGGACCAGGTAGCTTTAGGACAACACTGGGTACGTTCCCTTTGCCACAGGTAGGCCGGCAAACAAACACAAGAACAGCAGGCTGCCGACTCGGAACAGCCCCCAAGTGACTCCTCCGGGTTTACCTGGGCTTTGCAGCCAAGGCTACCTCTTATGGCTGCAGTTATCTGGTCCTTTCCAGAAACCCACCAGGCTGAACTGGATGGTCCATCGGTGCTTAGCTTAGAGACTTGTCCCATTCTGCGTGCAAACCTGAGGGCCGAAGGTCTCTTGCAGCAGCCGTGTGGAAGTGAATCGGCAATAGCTGCTTGGCCAGGAAAGCCGGCAGGGCATCGTTCATCCCCCACTTGTGCGTTCCATTGGAGTTCCACCAGGTGATTTAAAAATAGGGCTTGACATTAAAGTGGGACGACTGTCAGGATAAATTGGGATGCTCTCACGAAGCTGTCCTACCTCTCTCAGAAGATAAGCAAGTCAGCCTCGTCCTTCCAGGAGGCCAGCTTAAGACCGACACTCATAGTCATCCCCGCTCAGGGAAATTGGTGGTGCCCGAAACGGGTAGCCTCTGACCCAAATAGTTTCTCTGTGTTAATTGGACATAACAGCTCAGGAGCTGCCGAGGAGATTATAATAAAATGTCCTTCTTTCCCCATTTGTAATACTGTGTATCTCACTGTACTTCATTTTATTAAAATTACCTGCTTTTTAAAAATGATTCCAATTCCTAAAGCAACAACAACAACAGAAAACTTGTTAGAAACCAATTAAAATTAAGATATCAAAACCTTAAATTTTTTTCAGTTGCCAGAGACTAGTATTCAGGTGGTGCCTGCATTAAATAGATTTTATAACACAGCACTTCACCATAAAATAGCCTTTCATTTTGTTTTCATAATGTTTCACTCATTAAAAAAATAAAATGCAATTATTTATCAACTAAAAATAAAACAAATTTAAATTTTAAAATAATAAACTAAAATGCAGACATTATAAATCCCTTCTGTACAACACAATGTGTTAGGTGCTAGGAATGCAGGGCAATGAATAAGCCTTGTTCCTCAAGTCACCCACAGTGTGGTTAAGCTAAGACATTGTACAAAATCCAGCAGTTCAAGATAACATCAGTCGGGAAAACAAAATCAAGGGGAGATGGCTGTGGTAGTACACACTGCAATCCAGGTGCTCCACAGACACAGTGAGGGTCATGAGTTCAAGGTCAACCAAAGCTACATAATGGGACCTTAAAGGATTGAACGAATGAAACAAAAATCAGGGGGAAGCTTCACGGAGAATGAGAATTTTAGACTTCGTCAGGTCCTGCCATAAGGAGTTGGGAGCAGAAGTGATGAGCTTGCTGTCAGGTTCTGGAAATGGACATAAGGTCCTTCCCGAGAGTGTCCTTCCCCATCTTACTGTTGGGAAGATGGCCTCTACCTGACTTTCCTACAGGGGGCGCTGTCTGTATCCCTTCAACACCACCCTCTCATGACCAAGAAGAAGGGGGGCTGGGGAGATTTCTCTCCCTGCTGCTGCTCCCAGTGAATGGCTCCTGCGTTTTGATCCCTCCTTCTTCTCCCCTTACCATTGCTATAGGTCTCCTCTTCGCACCCCTTTATTCAGTGTGGCTCTGGCAGGCTGCTCACTCTACCTTCCCCTCCTGATCTCCAAACACATTATCTAATGACTTCAGCATCCACTTAGATAACCCAACCACACCCTGGCTTCCCAGTTCCTAATGCATCTCCAGTGCCCTCCTCCTTACTTACACACACACACACACACACACACACACACACACACACACACCACACCGCACCCATCCCAAGGGCACATCCTGCATCTTCTTGTCACCCCAAAGGATTACATTCATTAAGTCATAAACGATCACTGTTCTATAGGCCTCTCCCAGTTCTGCCCTTGGTCGTTCTGGTGCAGCATTTCCTCAACCTCTTGGGGGGCCCTGCTCAGATACAGGCCACCTCTCCCTGAACCGATGCTCCCTTCCTCAGCAGCCCAGATTCTTTGTAAGCCCCATGTCTTTTTGTCTTTCTCACACTTGTCATGTAATCTTGTCCATTCATGGTCTCTGAGCCACATCCAGGCCGCTGATTACCGCTAAAGGAAATGTCACCCCGCTTTGCAGGGGCTCACAGCCAGCAACCTCCAGGCTTTCCTCAAAGCTGCCCAGTTTCCTGTTCACCTCTTTTACCTTTAACCCCCGCCCCGCCCAGTTTTCAGCCCACACTCTCTACCTCACTCCTTCTTCCCACCTGAGCTTAGGTGCCCCCTCCCTTTCCAGCACCCTCAGTACGCCCCTTCCCTGCTTGCATCAGCCGGCTCTGCAAGAGGGCTTTCCCGTCAGCGTTTAATCATGATCTAAAAAGAGACCCGCCTCCCCTACCCGTGCTCCCTCCGCTCAGTTCCTCTCCTTCACACTCCAAGTTCCCAAGAGAATTATTTACACTGCCTGACTCCGTTTCCCCACCTCCTCCTCGCTCCTCAGCCCACTCCAATCTGCTCTGCACACACACAGTTCCCCGGAAATACTCTCTGTCAAGTGACTTCCACATCTCTCCGTGGACCAGATCCCTGTCTACCTTTCCAGTGGCAGCTTTGTGGGGTGCTGGCCACACTGCCACACTGCCCTCCCAGACATCTACAAAGCCACCTTCCCTTGGCTTCCTCCCCATCTCAGGAGACCTTGATCTTTCTCATCCTCCTCCATCCTCTTCCTGAATGCTGGGATTCCCTGAGGTGTGGTTCTAATCTCACTCCCTACCTGGGGTTGGGGGAGAAGGGCCTTGTTCTTAGCTTGTGTTTGTGCTGTAAACCTCTAGGGCCACAGGGTGAGCTCTGTAGAACCCCTGTCTTAGAATTGCTTTCGCATGCATAAAACAAGACACAGGCTTTCAAAGGAAACCACTTTTATCGAAACAGTCATCAAAATATTTTTAGAAAGTTGTGATTCAGTGATGTATGTGCTTCCTTATTGACAAGTTAAATAGCCAGCCATGGGCATACAGGGTATTTTAAGACATCTGCAGCAAGCTCACTGAGAAGTGAAAGTAGCTGAGAGTTTTGCTGTGACAAAAGCCACGGGTCCTGCTAATACTACTGTGGCTGGTGCCTGCAGCCCTCGCTCAACACAGCTTGCGCTTCAGGTGGAGATGAGTGAGCTTTTATTGTAAAGATGTCACTTGTCCCTGTGCAAGTTTATACCTCGCCAAGGCTTGTTCTCTCTGTGCTGCTTAAGGCTGTCTCAGGAACATTTTAACGGCCAAAGCTGAGGGGTGAACTACCGGTGACTCCCAAATCTACGCGTCTAGCTCTAATCCCACGTTTGATCCCCAGATTTAATACTCTACTGTTTTCTCACTCCCTCGACTTGGTTACACCTTGTGCTAACCACAGGCCCCAGGCTAGCACCCCCAGCTTGGCCCTGTATTCTTCCCTCAGT
The DNA here is from genome assembly GCA_004026605.1 of Ondatra zibethicus. Lineage (NCBI taxonomy): Eukaryota > Metazoa > Chordata > Mammalia > Rodentia > Cricetidae > Ondatra > Ondatra zibethicus. Next base: position 215,798 of record PVIU01001225.1, on the reverse strand, counting down.
GCCGTATCATCAAAATTTGTCAGTGTCTCCACCTCCCCTGCCCCATGTTCAGTTCACATCAGTCCCACACATCTTACTGCCCTGGCATAATTTCGTTGTTGATGGAGGTGGTTTGGTTCATGTAGCCCAAACTATCCTCAGACTCCTGATCCTGCTGCTCAGCCTCCTGAGTACTGGAATCACAGACGTGTGCCATCGCACCCTGGACCCGATATTGCTTTGATCCATCTGTATAGCTGCCTCTGTGACCAAGTTATGTCAGTGGTCTCCTGCCCCTTCTCCTCCCCTTGCACCTGCCCCCAAATCCCGTTTTCCACACCTTCCTAAGGTAGAGTGTTGTTGACAGGCAAAACACTCTATATGCCTGCTGGAGCCGCTTCTGTGGCTTTTAAAATGGGGACCAAACTTGCTCATGAAGCTAACACAGCCCTGTGGAACCTGGAGCTGTTTGCTGCTCTGGCCCTGGCCCACGCTGGCCTCATGCCCTCAGCCTTTGCAGTTTCTCTCATCTTGGCACACGGTCCACCAGTCCCTCAACCGAAGCTGACCGCTCCTCCCCCGACTACAGCAGAGCCCTTTCGACATGGTTCCTGGGATGGAGCTCAGGTTCCTTATGTTTGCATCATTCCCCTAGGGCAGTGGGTCTCAACCTTTCTAACGCTGTGACCCTTTAATACAGTTCCTCATGCCGTGATGACCCCCAATTATAAAAGCATTTTCATTGCTCCTTCATAACTGTGATTTTGCTACTGTTATGACTCATGATGTAAATATCTGATATGCAATCCCCAAAGAGGCCACCACCCACAGGTTGAGAATCGCCACCCTAAGCCCTTAATAATAGTTTGATCATGCAATCTGCTTCTTTTTTTGTTAGGATTTTTTTGGGTTTGTATTGTTTTGTTTTGTTTTTTTCAAGACAGAGTTTCTCTGTGTAGACCTGGCTGTCCTGGAACTTGCTCTGTAGACCAGGCTGGCCTTGAACTCACAGAGACCGCCTGCTTCTACCTCTTGAGTGCTGAGATTAAAGGCATGCACCACCACTGACATCTATAAATTCAGTTTCATGGGATCTGACACCTTCTTTGGCTGGCAACGCTAGCATGCCAAAATAAGTTCTTTCTCCCTTAAGCTGCCTTTGTCACGGTGTCTTATTACAGCAGCAGAACAGGAAGTAAGACACCTACCTACTCTAGCAATCTCAACCTGTGGAGACCCCTTTGGGGATCGAGTGACCTTGCACAGGGGTCGCCTAGGACCATCAGAAAACACAGATGCACTGGGCGGTGGTGGTGCATGCCTTTAATCCCAGCACTCGGGAGGCAGAGGCAGGCGGATCTCTGTGAGTTTGAGGTCAGCCTGGTCTACAAGAGCTAGTTCCAGGATAGGCTCCAAAGCTACAGAGAAACCCTGTCCCGAAAAAACCAAAAAAAGGAAAAAAAGAAAGAAACCACAGATGCTTACATTTTTATATTCATAACAGTAGCAAAATTACAGTTATGAGGTAGCAACAAAAATAATTTTGTGATTGGGGGTCCCCACAGCACAAGGAACTGTATGAAAGGGTCAGAGTAGTAGGAAGGTTGAGAACCACTGGCCTATTGCCGTCCATCCATCGGCTGGTCCATCCTGCAGGTTGGTATGCTCTAGTTAGCTCCAAGGTCAGAAAACTGCGCGCCTAAACACTTGAACACATCTCTAGAACTGGTTGCTTGGGTTTTGTATTTACTCAGGGTTTTTTGTTGTTTAGTTTTTAGTTGGTGAGCCCTGACTGATTCATAAATCTGTGCCACCCAGACCCCCAGCGAGTATCTGCCACCCAATGACATTCCCTCGGGCTCCTTTCTAGACAGCCCCTGCTCTGGGGGCTACCAGCCCTGTTGTTCTTCAGAGAAATCATGGCTTGTTTCTGATGTGGGATTTCCCTCTATATGCTGTGAATACCATTAGTTAATAAAGAAACTGTTTGGGTCTGCACATAGAGTTAGGTGGGGAAAACTAAACTGAATGCTAGGAGAAAGAAAGGCAGAGTTAGAGAGAAGCCATGTAGCTCTGCTGGTGACAGATGTCAGACCCTTGCCAGTAGGCCACGAGCCTCATGGTAAATAAAATATAAAATAATGGAGATGGGTTAATTCTAGATGTAAGAGCTAGCTAGCAATACACTTAAGTAATTGGCCAACCAGTGACTTAATTAATACAGTTTCTGTGTGATTATTTTGGTTCTGGGAGGCTGGGATGAACAAGCGGCTCCTTATTACAAATTGGTGTGCCAATGTGGTGGACTAAATCCATGTAAAACCTGAGAAAGCTTAAAAAGGAATCCTAGACACAAAAGAACAGAGTTAAGCACAGTTTGGTAGCAACATTTTCTTGGGTGGGTTCTGTTTGCTAGAAGCAGGCAGAGGAATGGTTCCTTTAAGAGAGATTTTCCTGACTCTCTTAAATTCTTCAAAATTTAAGAATCTTCAGAATCTTCCTGATTCTTCAAAATCCACGCCATTTTGAAATGCCGACTTTCTGTGCTGTGCTTCCAGCGTGACCTCTGGCTCTTTCAGGAGACCAAGCATTTGAATGGGGTTTGTGAGCAATGTGCTACAGCTTGCATGGTAGTAACATGGGCTGCATGGACAGACTGTGTGCCTAGAAATGGGGCATTGTGCATGGCTCTTGGAGGTGGCAAGCAGCTCCGCCATGCTGGACTAGGCAGGGCAATCAGGAAGTACCGTATTTCCCCTAGCAATGGCGCATCTAAGTTTTTAAGAAGTGCTTGGCACACCAATTTGTAATAAGGAGCCGCTTGTTCATCCCAGCCTCCCAGAACCAAAATAATCACACATTTTAAGAAGCGCTCCTGGACAGTAAAGAATTACAGATACATAATAGGACAGATTCAGACATAAAAGACCTCTAAATGGGTCACAGTGTTGGATAAATGTATGTAGGCTTAGGAGAGAGAAGAAAAAGAATATAGAGAGTTATAAAAGGAAGTAAATGGTTTATAAAAAATTAAAACAAAGTCTTTAAAGAGACAGAGTACAGAAAAAGTAATAGAGTAGAAATAAATAAACCATGTAAAGATGGAAAATTCACAGAGAGTCTGGATTATGTATATTATTGTGTCTTCTTTGACTGTTTTGACTATGAAGGAGCTAAGTAACAGAGAGAAATTTCATTGTACAGGCTGCTAAGCTAAACCAACATGAAAGTATCTTGACTTTAAAACTTGAGTTTAAGGAGGTTCTTCTTTTGTTTCCACAGAGGATGAGAACCTGTGGAATCCTTCTAGACTAATATGGTTTGATGTACCAAGACCCCCTGAAAGGTTGCCTTGAACATCCCTCAAAAAATTACTTTATCTAATAAGTTTGGGAAGAAGTTTGGACAGAACTACATCCATATTCCCAAATATTGTTTCTAAATGTTTCTTTACATTTAAAGGGAGATATGCTATAGAAATTTGCATTTGTAAGGATATTGCTCTATTGATACAAGTTTTAGGTCAATTTTATCATATGTATATTTCTGCTCTTGATTAAGGTGTTTGTGCAGCTCATTTTAAAATGTAATATATAATTAAGAACTATAGGTAAATAGAGAGTCATCTATAATAGTCAAGCTTGTAGTCATGTTAGTTAGATTTTCTAGATGTACAGAGATGTGTTTCAGATGGATAGGGATTCTTCAAATCTTTCAAAGATCTTCAGAATATGGCATTTAAAGTGTTTAAGAATTTAAGACATTTCATGACAGTGAGACACATCTGCTCCTAGAAGCACCAAGCTACTTCAAGAGGAAGATGGACATCAAAGAGGCTCCTTAGGGAGTTGGTTAGCCATTTGGGCAAGAAACTGCTCATGCCTGGACTGCTTGTTGCTATACTGTATGAACTGGATATGCAGGACCCACAGAGAAATGACTGCTGAACTTGCCTAAAGGTGAGACAATCCTTCAGGGTTCCTGCTTCATGAGTCTGCCAGATATTCTGCATGACACAGAAGAAAGTGACTGACAAACTGCCAATATAGGTGGAACTGTCTTTGAAATTTTCTGCTTCATGAAAAAGTCTGCCGGATACTATGGGCCTGTAGGCTGAAGATGGATGCCCCAACAGTAGAGAAGAACTTTGGGTGACTATCCACGCAGCGAGATGTCTCTGTCAGTTCTAGAGTTTTGGAAGTTGCTTACAATGCACTTCCAGTTTACTTAGGTAATATTGTTTCCTTCTGGAGTCTTTGATGGAGTTGAAGAATTGATAGTTATAGTTTTCCTTAGTTATGATAAAAGAGAAAGTAGATATAAATATTGTAACTGTAGTTCTTACTTGATGCTTGTTTTGTTATATGCAATTTTACTATCTTGAAGATAAAACCTTTTTTATTTAAACAGAAAAGGGGAGGTGATGTGGGATTCCCCTCTGTATGCTGTGAATACCATTGGTTAATAAAGGACTGCTTTGAGCCCATAGCAGAGCAGGGCAGAAAGAGCTAGGTGGGGAAAACTAAAGTGAATGCTGGGAGAAAGAAGGGCAGAGTCAGAGAGAAGCCATGTAGTCCCACCAAAGATAGACACCAGAACTTTTCCTGGTAGGCCACAGCCTTGTGGTGATACACAGATTAGTAGAAATGGGTTAAATTAAGATGTAAGAGTTAGCAAATAAGAAGTTAGAGCTAAAGGGCCAAGTAGTGATTTAAATAATATAGTTTCTGTGTGGTTATTTTGTTTCTGGGCTGCCGGAACATACAAACAGCCCTCTCTTAACATGGTCCATCTTCAAAATCTGTTTTTGGAGTTGTTTTGTTTTTGAAGGTTTTGAGAGAGGGTCTTACTATGTAACTCTCAATCCTCCTGCCTCAGCCTTCTTAATACTTGGATTACAAGTGTGTGCTACCACAACCAATAAACAACTGTTTTCTCTGAATTCCATCTTTTTTGGTCATCTTGGATTCCAAGAGGCACTTGCGGAAGTTTGGTCCCTAAGATCCACAGGGTGAAAGGACAGAAACCAGTCCTGCAAGGTTTCCTCTGATATGCCCCACCCCAAGTCACAGACACACAAAATAAACAAATGAAATGTAAAATAAAAACTAAAAAGGAAATGGGGCAAGTATATATTTGAGATAAATTAGATAAATGAGCCTGTGAGATAATGGTAAAATCACATAAAAGTTGCAGATTAAAATTTAAAAACTGACCCAAAATGAAAAAGTTTTGTTATTTTTAAAGATCATGGTTATAAAAGCTACACAGAAAGTTCAGTTTTCTTAGACATCTTTAAATATAAACTGCTGTCATGTCTCTCCAGGATGATTCAGGAACAAAAAGAATGTTAAATCTTTGTGCTGCTTTTAATCTAGAGAGATAAATTCCCACTTTCAGGAGCTTAAGGACTTAACTAAAAAGCTCACATGTTCATCACAGCACCATTTCTCTTAGGAAAAGTTGGAAGTGCTCAAGGCGGTCAATGTAAGAATTATGACGTTCATCCATGGAGCAATAGATTCTGCAGACAAAGAACCTAGGAGAATCCATAAAGTTGTATCTCACAGATTTATTCTTAGAGTCAGATTTGTATCATAATCTTGGAAATATTTCATGTTTATTGCAGGGTGAAACAAATGAATCAAAATAGTAATATAATTAAAGAGCAAAGATTTTAAATAGGCAAGGTAAAAGTATAAAAGAAAACTGATTGTGTTGCTATTGCTATGAACTCATGATTTTTATTCCAAAGAAAGGGCTTGTAAGCAATGTCCCTTCAGCAGCGATGGGTTACATGTGGTCCTCCTTCATCCTCACCCCCTTTTCTTTTCTTCTCATCTCTTTTCTTTTATTCTTTGCCTCTTTTGACATGGTCTCATTACATTGCCAAAGCTAGTTTTGTACCTTTAATCCTCTGCCTCAGCCTCCCAAGTATGAGAGCATCTATCACTTCCTAATAGCTTTCTCAAGCCAGGTGCCACGGGGGAGGCCTATGATTACAGCATTTGGGAGGTGGAGGCAAGATTAGGAGTTGTGGCAGCCAGGACTACATGAAACCTTGTCTCAAAAACACCAAAAACTTAAATAGCAATCTCAGACAAAAAGAATTAATGTTTCTTGAGAAACAGCAAAGGCAGGTAAGGTCTGTTCGGTCTCAAAACCGAGACAACTACCTGAGATGCCAACTAACATATCAAAGTGAACTCTGACCACCAGGTTCTCCCAGAATCCCTCAGTCCCTACCTGTCATAGAGACCTACCTCTCCCACTACCCTAAACTCTCCAGCCCCTGAACCCTCTGGGCTTTCCATTCCCCTAGCTCCTTTGGAACCTGTATAATGCAGCCATTTTGATTACACCAGTCTCTTGGCCTGGGCCTCCCTTCTGGGCCAGCGACTCCTTTCTTGCTCATCCTCCCCCTCTCTTCACGTGGCCTAGCTCAGTGTAGTAAGAAAGAGGCCGCTTATTGGTTCCTGGCCACTTAGCCCCAAAATAACCACACAGATACTGTATTAATTAAATCACTGCTTGGCCTACTAGCTCTAGCTTCTTATTGGCTAACTCTTACATCTTAATTTAACCCACTTCTATGAATCTGTGTATTGCCACATAGCAGTGGCTTACCCGCAAAGTTTCTGACTTGGGCGGGGCTCCATGGCTTCTCTCTGACTCTGCCTCCTTTCTTCCATTATTCCGTTTAGTTCCCCCCCCCCGCAGGTCTGCTCCCCTGCAGCTCTGCTATAGGCCCAAAGCAGTTCCTTTATTAACCAATGATATTCACAGCATCAGAGGAGAATCCCAAATCAAGCTCATATCACTCCATATCTACAGTAAACCTCCTCCTTGGCCATACCTCAGAACAGCCAGGTCCTCCCTTTCCTTTCTTTTATCCTTCAAGGTCCAAGATGGACTGGAATGTTTTATTGTACTAGAAAGCAATGGAATATGTCAAAGACTAAAACGCAGCTTCAGTGGATTTTCACCATTTTCAATTTTATTATTTTATTTTGTGGTTGGGGGTGCACCAAAGAACCCATGAGGAGATCAGAGGAAAATTTGGTTCTCTCCTTCCACCATGTGGGTCTCAGGGAGTGAAGTCAGATCATCAGGCTTGGTGCCCTTACCCAAAGAGTCATCTGCTGGACTCACTTTCCATTTTAGATACAAATTTAAGCATCAGAATTTCCATAGAATTGATTGTGACATAAAGATCACATTGTAAGTAAGCAAACAGACATGAGGAAAAGAAGGCTATGTGTGCACATGCACATGTATGCTCATGGATGTGGAGCCCAGAGGTCACAGCAACTGTCTTCCTTGTTTCTCTACCCTATCTTTTGAGTCTTTCACTGAACCTGGAGTTCAAAGACTGCCTGGACTGGATGGCCAGCACAGGCCAGGGATCCCCTGTCTCCAGCTCCCCAGCATGGGCCCTGTCTTGCTTTTAATGGGGTGCAGGAGGTCCTCATGCTTGTTTAACACACACTTCTTTTCTTTTCTTTTTTTATTTGGTTTTTCAAGACAGGGTTTCTCAGTAACTATGGAACCAGTTCTGGAACTAGCTCTTGTAGACCAGGCTGACCTTGAATTCACAGAGATCTGCCTGCCTCTGCCTCCCAAGTGCTGGGATGCGCCACCACTGCCCATCATAACACACACTTTATTGACTAAGCTGTTTCCTCAGCCCCCAGAGAGCGCCTTGTCTGGGTGTGTGGATGTGTGGTATGTGGGTGTGTCTGGGTGTATGGGTGTGTGGGTGTGTCTGGGTGTGTGGGGGCCATGTGTGTGTTGGGGGCTCAGGGGTCACTGTCTGAAGGCCTAAAATCAATGCCCAGTGTCTTCATCGGTTACCAGCCATTATGTTTAGAGTCACGGTCTCTCGCTGTTCCTGGAATCACTGATGGCCTAGGCTGCTTAGCCTGCAAATTCTGGGGAGCTGATTGTCTCTGCACCCAGCCCCAGCTCTTGGGATGCACAATGTACTGTTACACATAGCTTTTTATGTGAGTGCTGGGATTTCAATTCATTTTGAATTTGAATTCAAGTCTTCATATTTGCATAGCAAGCTCTTAGTCATCTGATCCATTCCCCAGCCCCCAGGAAATACTTTTTTAAAAAAAGGAAAGGTAATTAATAATTGGGGAAAAATATAAAATTATAAAATCATTGTACAACCTTAACATAAGTATAAATTTAGGCAAAGCATATCAAAAGGGGCCAAAATCATGGAAGAGATGTAGTTCAGGAACAGGCTAGGCTATTCAACAAGTGTCAAAGAATCATTCCGCAGTTGACCACAAATTACAAAGGCAGAAACATGGGCCTTTCCCTTGGAGAGCTCTGGTGGCCCAGCTCTTGCTAGCAGGGCCGACTGTATGAGGACACCGTAACCATGGGAGCGCTGGTCTGACGTTACAGAGATGGACATCACATCCCCTGTGAATATTTATACCCCAAAGACAGAATTGGATTTGGTTATGAGGAAACATCCAGAAGATACCATGTGAGGCAGCTGTCTCTGTCTCTTCAAAATGATCCAAAGTGTGAAAAAGCAAAAAAAGTCCAAGAATACTCTATGCTAAGAAACTAAAGGGACATAACTCGCCATGCAAGTTGACCCATCAGTACCAACAAGTAGCTGAAAAAACAGCGTGGGCACATGTAGGTTTGAATATGCTTTTTATATCTGATTAATATTATGGAACTATTAGTATTATTTTTTCTTTTAGGTTAGAGAAGTAGTGTTGTGGCTTAGTGGAAATGCATTTTAACAGGAAGTGCACTCGGAAGTGTTCTTGGGTAAAGTGCCTTGAAGTCTGGCCAATTTGAAACTATTCAGAAACAGAATATTGAATGCTAAGGAGATGGCTTAGTGGGCAAAAGCACTTGCATGAATGCCTGGAAAATCTGAGTTCTGTTCCTGGAACCGACCGTGGAAGGAGTGAAGCAGCAGCACAGAGTTCCCTCTGGCCTCCACCTCCACATTGAGGCACACACCACCAGCCACCTCACGATGGCGGTGGTGGTGATGGGAAGAATAGAGAGAGAGAAACTCAGCAACTTGACACAGAGATAACAGCTGTTAAGGCAGATGTGGTGGCGCACACCTTTAATCCCAGCACTCAGGATGCAGAGGCAAGTGGATCTCTGTGAGTTTGAGGGCAGCCTGGTCTACAGAGTGAGTTTCAGAACAGCCAGAGCCACATAGTGAGACCCTGCCTCAAAAACAAATTTTAGAAAATTTGGCAAGGGCGTTTACCACACCTACCTGGTGACCTGAGTTTGATTCTCAGAGCCCACAGAAAGGTTGAAGGAGAAAACCAATCCCACAAAGTTGTCCTCTGACCTCTCTATGAACACTATTGCATGTGGGCCCATACATATACATCTTGCACACACATCTCTCTCACACACACATACACAAACACACACAAAAATAAAAATTTTAAATCTGGCCGGATGTGATAATGTCAGAACTCAGGAGGCAGAGTCAGGCAGATCTCTGTGAGTTCAAAGCCAGACTGCTCCACACAGTCAGTCTCAGGACAGCTAGGACTACACAGTGAAATCCTGTCTCAAAGAAAGAAACAAGGAAGGAAAGGAGAGGGGGGGAGAGAACAAAAGGAAAGGAAGAAAGAAGAAACAAAGAGAAAGGAAAGAGAGAAGAAAGGAAGAAAGAAAAAATAGATATGTATGTATAGCATGTGTCAAAAATATAGTCAGGTGGCAATTTCAGTAGCTCTCCCTCTGGGCTTTCCCCCTGAGTCTGTTCCACAGTAGCATGGATAATCATCTCAAAGCAAATCTTGAAATTTCACTCACCTCCCTCTCCAACAACCATCCAATAGTGGTCAAGTGTCATGAAGACCTGACTCACTAAGGACATTGTTGCTCTCTCTGGGACCAGAGCCTTGGACGGGATCCTTGCAGCCTGATGGTGTGACCATCCGAGAACAGGCTGCAGGCAGGAAAGCCCTGTCCTCAGATGGCCACGCATACAACAGCCCCAGCCGACTCCCGAAAGCACCTCAGAGCTGGCACACAAATCAGCGTCTCCTCGCACTGATCTCATCCTACCCAGCACCACTGGCAGCCATGTTTTTACGTGAGGGACAAATGAATTGAAGGGACAGTTTGAGTTGGATATGTGATACCCATGCCTGAAGAAATCTTCCAAAGACCATCGGTCCACATTCCTTACTGTTGTTTAATTTTTTAAAGACTTCAAGTGATGGCCTCGAAATGTCCTGAATGCTGGACTTCAGCTCCTTTTCTCTACACAGGAGAAAGGTTAGCCTGCCTTATACAGTAACAGCATCCGGCGTAGAACACGTTTTGTACTTACTTTTATGCATCTGTTTACATCGCATCCCTGAATCTGTTTATACAAAGCGACCCTCTGTTCCCAGACATGGCTTTTATGCCTGAGGCACAATTTGATGTAGACCTTGGGGACCAGCACTCTGAAGACACTGTGCACACAGTTTCCTGGCCAACCTTCGTGTGTGTTGTCCCTGTTGACTGTCAAGGTTCATTGCCTTGACCGCGGCTTTTTATAATCTCCCAAGACTAAATGTATTCCCAACATAATAGAGCCCCAGTCGCTCCCTCTCTGGCACTAGCCTGTCAGTCCTCTGCCTCTTCCCTCCTCCCCGTAGAAAGTCCTGCCCCGATCTCTGCTGTGTTAGAAGAGCCACTTAGCTCAGCACATGGCAAAATCTGGCTTGGTGCGCATCCATCAGCCTTCAGCCCCACACTCCAGGGAGGGATGAGGGGGTGGACAAGTGAAAACCGATTTCCTGGGTCTTGGAAAGGAGCCACCAGGCAAGAGTTGGAAAATAAGGCTTTTTGGTTCCTGGCCACTTGAGTCTGCGCGTCTTCTGGGCTCCTTGGTTGTCACCTATTTCACCTCCAATAATGCTAGGTCCGGGATTTTCATCCCTCTTACATTCCGCGGGAGATGCATTCCCATTCTTCGCCTGTCCTGTGTCTCCACCTTCCAGGAGCTCTGACTTGAAGCCTTCAAAACATTGCCAAGTTAAGACTAGGGGTGTAGCTCAGTGGTAGAGCTACCTGACCAGTAACAGAGGCCCTGGGTTCAATTTCCAGCATGGGGAAGGGAGGGAGAGAAGGAGGGAGGGAGGGAGAAAGAGTAGAGAGAAAGGAGGGAAAGATTGAAAAACAACCAAGCTGTTATGTTACTAAGTTGTTCCCCATTGCCTGGTGCTAACCTTCCCTAATTAACCAAGTCCCATTGAGAGCCTTTCTCTGGACCAGTGGTTCTCAACCTTCCTAATGCTGTGACCCTTTAATATAGTTCCTCATAGTTCCTCATGTTGTGGTGACCCCCAGCCCTAAAATTATTTTCATTGTGACATCACAACTGAAATTTTACTGCTGTTGTGAATCATAATGTAAATATCCAGTGTGCAGGATAGCTAATGTGTGATCCCAAGGGGTCGCAACTCATGGGTTTAGAGCCACTGCTCTGGAGTTTAGAGTGTACTGGTGTGATCTTCTACGGTCTACTTTATTATGCATGATGCCAGAAGAGCAAACTGGGGAGTCCTTGGAAAACCTTAAATCCACAATTAATAATACTTCAGAAAAAAGGTAATCTTGTCAATCAGTTTGAGTTAACACAGCTTCATTAGGTCCCATAACAAGTTCATAGAGGCTGCGTTTGCTTGCTTGCTTGCTTGCTTGCTTGCTTGCTTGCTTGCTTGCTTGCTTGCTTGCTTGCTTGTTGTTTAGCCTCTTCGGTGTTGGGACTTTGGCTTTGAAAGACAGAGCTGGTTTTCTACTTCCCAAAGAATACAGCTGCTTCCGCTGTCATGTGACATTTCAACTTTGGAACATATGGAGAAGAAGTGGAAACTGTAAATTTCAAGATTATAACAGGAAAAGACAGTTCTGAACCCCACTTGACATTAAAAAAAATCATTAGGGTTGACTTGGTGAATCTCCAGACATTGCTAAATATTTGCCATTAGAGCTTTGCTATCTGGAAAAAAAAAACTTAGACCATATTTTCTTAAGATTGCATGAATGTCAGCTGGCTAGCAGGACTATCATACATTCTATAGTCTGTGGAAGACACCAGAGTGCCACAGAAGACAACCCCCCTCTCCGTTCACACGTCCTGGATTGGGAGGCATCTGTCCAATAGGATCGCTTGCACTGGGTCCTTTGGCTTCGGTTTCATTGTGGTAAAAATGTCCAGTAGCTAGCTACTTTTGAAAGTGGCAGAAAGTGAGTGATGATGCATGAAAGCTGACAGCGGACACCAGGACAGGAATGCAGTGTCATTGTAAGTGGTGTATGCATTGCGTCTCATCTCATTGGTCATCAGGAAACACTGAATGTAGGTCCTGTTGTTCACAGAGGAGGACGTCTGAAGAATGACAGAATAATAATAACCAACAAGCTACAATAAAGCTACCCCCACGTTGGTGGCTACTAACCGTAAGAACCAGACCTGCTGCCCAGAAGCCCCACGTTGGAGTTTTAAATGCCATATATTAGTGCTAGAATGAGTTCCTATAGACTCTCACACTCTCTCTGGAAGGATGATCCTTGCCCACATGACAGCAAGTGGGTTTTCATGACAGGAGCCAGGTGAGAGTGTCTAAGGGTTGGAGGTGACATCAGCACAGACCAAAAAGATTAAAAAGTAAAGTAAAATTTAAATGCTGAAGTGACAGGTTTAAGATTGCTCATTGAGACAAGAGGGAAAGGCCTGTCATCATACCCAGGAGTACCACAGGCCTGCTATTGGACCCTTCTATTTTCAATCAACAAAAAACACCTCCCTTAAGGGGGCGGTTTCTGGACTGTTGAGACCCACATCCACCTGGTAATAAAGGTGACCGGAAGCCAGAGAAGGATGTGCTCAGCTCCCAGGGGCGCAGTCCTGCTTGACAGGTTAATTGGTCAAACTTGGTCGCAGCTCTTCAGTGTTACTAAAGAGTGGTGGATGAACAGGCTGAACAGCCACCCAATAAAGAGCCCTTTACCCAACAAAGGACTTCCCAAGTCCCTGTGCCTGGGGCAAGCCGGGAGTTGCAGCCTGGCTGAGGGTGTTGGGGGCAGATCCAGGAATCTTAGCTGGAGTTGTTGGTGCTTTGCTGCAGGCTACAGATGTATGGGCTAATATATGAGGCCTCCTGCCAGCGGACTCCTCAGCTCACAGGCCGTTTGGGGAAGAAAGTCTGTCCCGGGTTCCCTGCTACTCTTGTGGGAATCTAAACCCATGACTCCGGCTTCCATCATCCAATCATAATGACAGCCTCCAACATCAAAATTCAAGTTTGCCAAACACCCACTTTGCTGAGAATAGAGAGCTCATCTCATGCTCAGAAATGACCTCATGATTCATCTTTGACATTTCAGAATCCTTTTCAAAGATTTCTGTTAAGTCCCAGAACTGAGAGTGGAAAGAACAGCAGATCCATTGTCTCCTCCTCTGTCTGTCCCTTTATCTGAGGGTGGTCTGTTTTCCGAAAACGGATGGAGAGACAATAATTATTTGTTTGAAAGCTGTAGCCAAAACCTAAATTTAAAAATAAGACTTGTCCTCTTGGAAAATAATGGTCTGTCCACCTGTGGCTATATAGGCTTCTGCCCAGAAGACTGTCAAGTGGAGATCTTTTTTTTTTTTTTAAGAGTTCCATTTGTCTTACGTTGCACCCAATAATTCAAAGCTATTCAGCATATTTTCCTGAGTCAGGAGCCGCTGAAATGAAAATGCCACAACTGTCAGCAAGAACGAGAAGCAAGATCAATATGAATTGCGACAGTTGGGGAGGTGCCAGGGGTGTTAATTTGGCATTGCCTCCCTGTAAAAGACTGCATTTTCAGAGCGGTTTCTCATGCTGGGCTAATGTGCCATGCAGGAGACCCTCCTGAGACCCAAAGGTGGGAAAAGCCCTTAGGATTTTGTTTGTGGCAGAAGGAATGGCCTCGCAAAACATCCAGAGCCAGGACCTGAAGCCACAAGGCTGTGCTTAAATCACACTTGGAGGCCAGGGGCTTGACTATCATTTATATTATTTGCATCATTTCTTTGATAGCGAAAAGTGTGGCAAAGTGTAAAACTGTTGAATGCTTGGATAATTTTTATTGCGTCTATACGCCTGGGTTGAGATGCTTTGACACTGTAGGAATTGTGACTTGTCCTCGTGTGGATTTATACTGTCTGCTTTTTTAGAAGACAGAGAGGAGGGGACTTCTTAGGAGATTCATCCCTCTCGTGCGATAATTTAGAATATTGAAACTGAGATCTGACTCAATCAGTCCGCACTATACGAGCTAAATTTCCTTTTCATTGTCAAGCACATGAATTAGCATAAGGGACATTTTCCTTCACCGTCCTCCAAACAGTTCAAATCTCAAACAGCAAAGAGTTTAAAAGCGCCTTCTTTCTCTACAGCTTTAAGCATGAGCTATTTATTGGTCATCAAATTACTTAAGGGTCAGAAACATATTCTTGTCATAATAAGTGCAGTCTCTTCGATATGTTGCTGTTATGTCAAAGCTGGGGAAGGTGACGACCCAGCCTCTGAAACTCACACATCTTCCATTTTCCACAGAGTTCCAGTGAGGAGGATTCTCTAAGCGAACCCAGATCATCAACCAAACTACCTACGGCTAAGTGTGAGCCCAGACTTCCAGCCATCGACCAAACTTCAGTCAAGCAGAAACACAAAAGTACCATGACTCCAAAGAAGCCAGAGAAAGTGAGCCCCAGCAAACCTTCCCCAGGTGAGTGGCTTCCTTATTGAAATCCACATCCAGCATCCCAGCCTTAATGATCACGAGGGGCAGGTGGAATTGACTAACCCTAGGGCTTGCCAAGCTGCCAGTTTAGGCCAATGACCCTGTGCAAATGTCAAAATGAATCTCACAGTATAATATGCCTCCATATCTTCAGGCCCAATTCTCCACTCCCTGTGCCACTCCTAACAAATGCCCCCTTTTCATCTTGGTCACAGTTCTGGGGAGGGGAGTGGATAAAGGCGTTTGGCCCCAGGTATCAAGTTTTATGACTCAGCCAAGAGGAGCTTTCAAAAGCATCTGAGTGACATAATTTACAGCTGAGAGGAGAGTAATAAAGTCCTCCAGTCCTGGGAAGTCCTCTCAGGGAGAACTTGATAAATCCCCCTTTTGTGTGATTTGGTAAATAACTCACTCTCAGGCTGCCTTTGAAGCTAAGACAGTCTTCTTCTTGGGCAGGAGAGATTCATAGTATCTAGCAAGAAGCTAAAATCGACAGAAAGTTTAGAATGCCTCAGGCTCGGCCCTTCCCATCAAAGCCCACATCTGTGGGACAAAACGGTGTCCTCTGGGAACCACACATACATTGGGGTAGCTAGGCGGAAAGGTCCGCCTCCTGGGAAAGGAGCCAAACTAACTACTGAAGAATTCGTAAACAGCAAGCACCATGTGATTTGTTGAAATCCCAATCACATTTTCTCCCTAACCCTAAATAGCCACTGTCATGCAGCGTCTGGTTAAATCGGAATGCATTTTCAGAAAACGGCACCTTTCACTCAGATTAAGCACCCACATTTTCTTGTTTTAATAAAGTCAAGACCAAATTGACTTCTAAACTGTTGTCCTCACGGGCAAACCGCCAGCTTCTGCTCCTCGTTTCATCATGGTGGCAGGGGGTGAGGAGTGTTTGAAAGACTTCTGGTAGGAATTAGGCTTGTAATCCAACTATGTTAAGGCCAGAATAGAATAGGTGAGGTCACCCAGCAAGCACTGTGTTGAGTTGAGGCTGGGTTTTGATCGCTGTGCGCTGAGGGTAAGCACAAATCACGCAGCTCTATCCTTTCGATGTCATATTTAGCCTTCTCACTGAAACCTGATAGCTGATGTTCTGTCAGCCATGGAGAAGAGTCCTCAAAATGAACCTGTGAGGTCCACTCCGTGGCTCAGTTTGTCTGACTAACAATACAGATGTTTTTCAGACTGAGCAAGCTCTGTGAGGAACTCAAAACACTGACAAACAGAGAAGGAATTCTCTTTCCATTCTATAAAACATCAAACTTGAAGAATTATCAGTTGAAGAGCACCAAGGTTTAGGCAAGAGATCCATGTTGGCAGAAGGGTGGCTTTTTCACCACACAGGAGATGGGATTTGTAGCCATTTTCCAGCCGCCATCTTTATCATCCTGTTATGTTCCAGGTAGCACTCAAGACCCGTAGAGCTAGGAGCTGGATGGGGCCAGCCGCCCAGTCAGCACAGTGGTCTTGGAAGTTGATATCAGTGCTCTGGAGGCCGGTACAGCAAGCTGAGTATAGCCCCAGTGGCACAGTGTTTGCCTACCATGCCCAAGGCCCCAGGTTAGAAGGGAGGAACAGCAGCGGAGAAAGAAGCTAAGACCGGCTGCAGCAAACACATCTGTAACCTCAGAACTCAGGAGGCTGAAGCTGGAGGGTCAGGAGTTTGAGGTCAGCCTGGGTTACGTAGTAAGACCTTGTCTCAAGAAGAAAGTTAGATAAAAACCAATCACTGGAGAGATAGGAACGATTGGTTTAAGGAGTGTTGACGCTTTCGATTCCTGATTAGCAAAGTGAAAGCCTTCAGATTTAAGCTGAGTCTGTTGAGGAAAACTTGGGAGCTGAGGATGGTCACAGAACACAGTTTAATTCAGATAAATACTTGCTATGACAGAAAAGAGGATTCGGTTCCTGAATTATCTGGACACTGATCTAATTCGCGAGCTGCATCCAGTGTCCTGCTTTACACTTCTCAAGAATTTGGGGGTGAGCCAAAATTGACATTATGTCACTAAAACTAATTTCCACATGAGACTTAAGCAAGACAGAAGCTGGGGACAGGGTGAACCCCCTTCGGGACATCTGCCTCCCAGGTTAGCCTTCCTTCGATGTGGTGTTACACCAGCCTTTCCCAGGTGAAAGACGTGCTTGAGAGCGGGACTGGCTTTACCCTAACTCTGTGCTGACAGCCTGTATCACAGAGTCTCGCTGGGTGTCATCTGCACCTAGAAACCCAGGCATGGCTATCGAGAACCTAGGCCCACTCTATACAAATCAGTTCCTCACCCGGAAGACGCTCTCACGCTCCGCACAGCCTGTCTGTCCAGAGGAGGTCGCAGGGTTGAGCTCTGTGCTCCACACAGCTGTGTGTGGACAAGCTGACCCCAGTACTCCTCTTCAGCCCTCTCCGGATGGTGGCAACTGCAGCTTATGCGACAGTGCTTTGGAGACCCAATGCTTGGACTCTCACCTGAACCCCCATTTCTTACTCACTATGTGTCTTTTGGCAAAGAATTTCTCCGTTCCTCGGTTTTGTCACCTGTGAACTGGAGGGACCAGAGATAAAAACAGGATCTGTCTGCTGGATAAAAATGTCAAGACTCAGTGATACGTATGTGCTCAGCCATCGAGCAGTACAGACCCACGCAATAGATGTGGCATTATGTTGTCTAGTGCAGGCCAGTCTATGGTAAGGAGAACGGGCTCAAAGACTTTACTTTCTGTGCCTGTGGACCTGGGTTCCAAAGCCAGGACCTGTACTGTGGCTCCCAACCATCCATAACTCTCCAGTTCCAGAGCCCCAGTGCCGTCTTCTGGCCTCTCTAGGCAGCAGGCATGCACATGGTGCACATATGTACATGCAGGCAAAACACTCATACACATAAAAATAGATAAGTCTGAAAGAAAAACACTAAATCTCTCATGTACACCTTTACTGCATTCTGAACACCAATAGGAAAAGCCAGCTAATCAGACATTGTTTCCCCAGCCAGAGATAGTGACTATCTCTCAGAAGACATAAAAAGTTTAGGCAGCATGTCAAGACACAGCCGGGTCTGACATGCAATAGATTCAACAATTCTTCAAGGTGAACTCTGGCGTAGAGTGGGAAGTAAGCCTGACAGGGTTGCATAGCAGTTTGGAATTCCATGAGACCCGGAGCAATCAGCAGACCCCAGCGGGAAGCTCAGGGTGCAGGGTCCATGCGCACACTGTGGGGCTTCCCAGGCCTGTTTGCTCCCAGCCTGGCCTGGAAAGGAATTGTGTCTCCTTCCCAGGACATAGAAAGGCATCCAGAGGTCACTGTGATGAGGGGGTTATGGCGCCTGCAGTCCTGCGGCACTCTCTACCCCAGAGCCAGGCCTCAGGCCGCCTCGGAACCCTCTCCTGCTGCTTTCACCTGGTGCTCAAGCAGAGCCTCCTCCAGTTAGGTTCCAGGAAAATGGATCTGGATGCAGTCCTGGGAGCCTGCTTCCAAAATCCTGCCCTTTCCAACAAAGCCAAGTGTTCGGAAATGCTCCTCACTTATTATTAAGTTCGATGTGTAGTCATTACCAGACTCAGATTGGTAGGAGGATCAAGACCCCGGCGGCCTTATCACGGCTTATCTCGAAGTCCTGTTCTTGTAAAACTCAGCGAAAGCAGCGAATTCAGGTTTTAAAAGATAAAAGTCCGAAATAGCTGTGGTTGCTTTTGGATTAGGAAATGTTTATTCAAAGAGCAGTGTGGAAGACGAGTCTCAGGGCAAATCCTAAATCTTCATCATTTGCCTTGCAAGTAAATGCGCTTGAAGATTTTCTCAGAAAGGCCACGGTTAATGGGTTTCTCAGCAAGTCCAGCTGACGCCCGATGACTTTCCAAGCTGTCTATCCCAGCCAGAAAAAACAAAAACAATATAAATGAATCCTCCCGGCTTTATAGAGAGCATCATAATTTTCAGCCCATTATTGGTGATTATATGACGTCATGGCTCAAAATGCCAGCTCTGCTTTGGAGCCTTACAAATGTTAAGCTGACACCTCCCTGAACTCAGCATCCTCATCCGTAAGATGGAGTTGCAGTATTGCCTACTTTAGCAAAGAGAGAGGTAGTGCTAGCTACCCCTCAGGGAAACGTTGGACAGCTAGGTGGAAAGGCCAGGAAGCCTCTGGATGTCCGCGTGTAATGAGAGCACTGTCCACTGCCAGAAGGACCCCAAGGACCTTCGGGGAGCAAGTGGTATGGAAATTTGCAAGAACAGCAGTGACAGAGGACAACTAAAGGAAGACTAGAAGATAACCATACAGAGAGAAAACCGAAAGAATTACAAACTGCTCCACCAGACCTTTAGGATAGGCTATGTGTATGTGGATCCTGTCTAGCAGGACACTCTTGAGTGCCCACTGGATTGAGACCACCTCCCTGCCCCGTGGGTGATTTTTCTGTCAGATGGTTGCAGTTTTCACCATTCAGTTTAGAATCAGAACTGATCTTAGCTGCGGCATTTCACAATACTGTCGGGCTCTCGGTCACTGGGGAGATGCTTTTCCGAGGTCCCAACTCTTGGCTTCCCATCATTGTGATGGAATACCTGAAGCAGCTGACTTTTAAAATACTTACTTGTGGGGCTGGTGAGATGTCTCAGTGGGGTAAGAGCACTTGCCACCAAGCCTGGTGACCTGAGTTCAATCCCAAGGACCCACATGGTGGAAGGAGAGAACTGATTCCTCCAAGTTGTCCTCTGACTTACTATTTGTCTCTCTGTCTCTGTCTGTCTCTCTCTCCTATACACACACACATACATTCTCTCTCTCTCTCTCTCTCTCTCTCTCTCTCTCTCTGTCTCTCTCCTGTACACACACACACACATTCTCTCTCTCTCTCCCCCAACACTAAATAGATTTTTTTTAAGTTTGCAAAATTCATTTGGCTCATAGTTTTAGAGGTTCCAGCCCAAGATTATATGGACCTGCTTTGAGGCCTTCAGTGAAGTCACGCATCACAGCAGGAGTAGCTATTGGGACAAACGGCAACCTCATGGTCAGGAAGCAAAAGAGGAGGGGACAAGGGTCCTATCATCTCCCTTTGAGAACATATTTCCAATGACCTAAGGACCTCACACAAGGCTCTGCCTCCCAGTAGCACCATCCTAAACCCTAAACTCTTAACCTTTAGGGGCTCCAATCCAAACCCTAGCAGAACTAGAATCTGGGGGGTGGGGTTCAGTACTGTTCTGAGCAATGTGCACAGAGGTGTCTCAGGGCAGAGGTTTAGACATCCTTCCCCCAGGCTTACTTTCCAAATGCCAAAACTTACAGCTTCTGATCCCATGGATTTGGGTAAGCTGAGGCTGTATTTCTAAGTCCTGGTCTAGGGAGGAGCAAGGCTACAGATCTCGGAAACCATCTGCCTCAGACTATAGATGAGGAAACAGGTTCAGAGACTCTAAGCCATGGAGTCAAGGTGACCTATCTGGCTGGTGGCAGGCATGAGGGAGTCACTCCATCAGGCATGCACACTCTGCCTCTGGGGAGGTTGGCAGTTAGAGTGTAAGGTTAATCAACAAGTCATTAATTTCCCTTGAACACCTCTCTGACCCACCTGCCTTCCTCCCATGCTCTCGGTTTCTCTCTGTCCCCTTGAGCCCACCAGGATCTCTCTGTTTCTTTCTCCTTTTCCCAGCTTACCCTCCGCAGCAGAAAGGCCAGGTTAGGGCATAACTGCAGCCTCCTACCAGGGGGGCAGCTGGAAAACCGGAGGGAGAGAACTTGCTGGAAGGGAGACCCTGCAGACCACCATCTGTTGCTGCCAGAACAGCTCATTAGGCTGGCTGTGGGTGATAAGAACACAGCCGAAGCTTCCACACGGCTACCTCAGGACGGTTCTGAGGAGCTGGCCTGGGAAGCGCTTCCCTGCGTCTGCCAGGGCTGCATGAAGCTATTGCCTGGAAGACAGTTTGAAGGTGATGCCACTTTGAGTAGCTCACTGCTGTATGACTCAAACCTGAGCAAGATGCCTCCTGGGCAGGAGCCAAGTCCACTCACACCTATGGCACCCAGACACATCACTCCCATCCCCAAAAGAATCCTTTTTTGGGGGGGAGTTTTTATTCATTCACAGACTTTTTTTTGTAAATGTCTTCTTCCCATGAAGGCTGCTTCCTGATTGCTCTTTTTCTTTTGTGCAGGTGACAGCAGCGAGCACCCCCTGTTCTGTGTTGAATATTCCCCTTACTGCTCCGTCTTTGCTTTCTCCCCCGTCCTGCCACCCAATGCCAGTTACTGCTGTCTCCTCCTGCCACTCGTTCCACCCGTCTCCCAAGGGGCCCAGGGCCCTTCCCCTGCCCTCCCGCCTGTCGTCTTCCCCACCTTTACCAGCCTGCCATCAGCCTCGCCAAGCCCCTTGCCTGGGTCTCCAGCCTCCCTCTGCTATTTCCCGGTCTCACAACCGACTCCAGCTGAGACCCCTGTGCTGTGCCTACCTGGCCCCAGAAGGCCCAGTAAAATTTACCTCATGTGGTAAGTCACCCCTGGCAAGGCACACAGCACAGAAGAGTCAGGGAGAGGGGGGGCAGCAGAAAGCAGGAGGACAGGAGCAGGGCCAGAGCAACACCAGGAGGTGTCAGGGAGCAGGAAGAGGAGACAGCACTGGCACGTCCCCTGGAGATGAGCATCTCCTAGCCGTAAAAGGAGCGAATGAGCAATAAAATCCCATCATCTCTTGAGATGCCTCTGATTTCTGAACTCTTGTGTCGTACACTACTTGGGACATCACCATCACAAACCCAGCAGGCTCTTCTGGGTCTGACGATAGCCTTGGCCGGTGACGAGGGTGACACCAGGCCGGTAGTTCTGAAAGCACACACTCTGAGACAGAGAAATCCAGCCAGGACCACGTGGGCCGAGGAGGGACGGATTAGAGGGCGTAGTTGGTATTTACAGTTCCCTTTCCTGCCTACTTATTAAGCTTTGCATTTCCTAAAATCGAAAAATCCCACCTCCTGACTTCCAAAATAAAACATATTTATGGTGCATAATTAGGCTTTAATTAAGATCTCCTCTGGGTATATGAGACAACATACACTTCCAGCACACTCAGACAGGCAAATAGACGCGGCCTATTATTTATGCTGTATAGAAAGCTGCCTATTAAACCCAGGCAATGTTGGCTCTTGCAGCAAAGCTGTAATTCTTCCCATGGCCCAAAGGGAAAAAGCTTTTCCGAGAGGCATCTCATGGTAGAATCTCGGCCCCTCTCGGGCACCAGGGATGGCAGTCAAGGTAGTAGTGGGGAGAGAGCAGTTCAGGGACACATTTTCCTCTCTGTTTGCATGTTCCATGTGCCTGTCAAGCACTGTGTCTGTATCATAGCAGGCGACATGAGGAATGGGGCAGCTGTAATGTGCATGAACCCGACACTGACAGCTGGGTGGACTTGGTTCTCAACTTCTGCTTTTTTTTTTTAACCTTTCCTGATCTAATTCTGAACTGTTACCAATGACAGTTCCATGGCTGTGTCAAAAGAATGGAGGCAGATGCCTTTTATCAAAACAGCTGTTTGGTTTCTGGGCTCCTGGTTGCTCAGATACTGGAAGAAGGCATGGGCCGTGTGCTGTCCAGAACAAACTATGTGCTTCCCTAGATCCACTGGCAGACAAGCTATGCAGTTACCTGGAAAACAAGCTCTCCTCCTTGCTGCCAGGTGAAGGGCCAGTCTCCCAGGAGAGCTATGGCTTAGATTTCCTTCATGATTAATATATGACTCTGCCATGCTAAGGTCCCATCATAGAAAGGCCCCAGAAGACTGTTCAAACAGATGAAAGATTTAAGAACCCAGTCTACATGGCACCTGGAACTCTTACATCTATGTATATAAACTGTGTCGTTGAGGTCACTTCCTTTGTGACTGACTGTACATGTGGCGGAGAAAACATCTCCCATGAATTTGCTTTCTTCTGAATCTCAAGGGCACTGCCAGGCAGAGGCCTAGGGTGCAGCCATATTAGACCATAGCCACGAAGCTCGTGACTGGGATGTCTTACTCATCCTTGTGAACCCTCAAATTATCCTATAGCCGAGACGCAGAGGTATTTGTTGAACAAATTATAATAAAAGGAGTTTCTGTTTGCCTTTTGGATTTTTATTTTTTTAAAAGAAGGCTTGTGGGAAAGAACCAACAAGAGGAACAAGAACAAGAAACGAGAGCTGCTGAATAAATTATTCACACGCAAAAGCTCCACAGCTACGAGTTTCAGCATTCTTGTGGAAATGACTTCCAGTTTTCCACTGTTAGTGGTACTATATGCTCTGTGAATGAAGCACCTGCCATTTTTAATAGCCATTAGGCACCAGATACCTGATCAGCCCATATATGTATAGTATTGCTAATTGTTACGGTAACCTAACAAAAGAAGACGAATCCCATTTTACAGCTGCAGAACATGAGGGTCAAAGGGGGTGGGTGGGTTCTGACTCTACCAACAGTGGTGGGTTTTCCACCAAAAGGCCTGGTTAAAAAAAAAATCTCTAGATATTCAGTCTGTGTTCATGTGTGTGTGCATGCATGCACTTGTGCACATGTGTCAGAGTTTCCTGACACCATGTGTGTGCATGTACCCACAAGGGTTGGAAGAGGGTATCGATCCCTGGAACTGGAGTTAGACATGGTTGTGAGGTTCTGTGGCAGAGGCCGGGGTGGAGAAGGTGCTGGAAGACAGACTTGGGTTCTCTGCAAGAGCAGTCAGTACCCTTAACCACCGAGCCATCTCTCCAGCCCCAGATACTCAGCTTCATTACTTTAGTTTACTGAGAATTCAAGGAAAAATAGTAATAGCTTGGGAAATCACATGAGCAACCTGGCGCCTTGAATAAAGAAAGCAGATTTCTGAACACCAAGAATGACTTTTAGATCAAACGAGTGCTTCAATTTTAAAATTAATTCTAAATTTAAAGTTCCCCATAGTTTTGGGCTGAGTCATCTTAAGCCCTGCCAATCCTTCTAGGCAATTATCCTTAGTCTTGGACAGTGGTGCGCAGCATGCAGACTGGCTAAGAGACCGGCTTCCGTAAGGAATCTACAGTCTACTGAAAGAGAAAAGAAAATTAAGGAAGTTTGCAATATTTAAATATCAGAGATGACTTAAGACCAGGATGTAAGGGCTCTGGAGTGGAAGCACCCCTGGACATAAAACCAGACCTTGCATTGTCAGGTTGGTGCTGCCTGGGGAGCAACGGCCCTGTGGAAGGACGCTCTCTCCCTGTATCAATGTGGACAGCGGCAGAGTAGGTGTCAGGGCTGTGACATTCTACCTCCTGGCTTGTGGCAGAGGGCTGACTATCAGAGTGAAATCTCTCCAAGAGCATTGGACCAAGTCCTAACTTACTGGACTTGGCGTGAGCCCCAGGCCTTCCCCTTCTTCAATTCTGTCTCTTCCTCAGTGTATAAGAATACGGCCAGGGTCTGGTCTGGAGAGATGGCTCAGTGGGTAAACGCTTGCCTTGGAACCTGACAATCTGAGTTCAATACCCAGAACCCACGTAAAGGAGGAAGGAGGAGGAGAGGGCTGATTGCATGAAGTTGTCCTCCGACCCCCACATGCCCACTGTACACATATGTCTCTCTCTCTCTCTCTCTCTCTCTCTCTCTCTCTCTCTCTCTCTCTCTCTCTCACACACACACACACACGATAATAAATACAGTTTTAAATAAACTTTAAAAAAAAATACAGTTCCTGCCTGTATAAGCTGGGAGGTGGTGTCTGAAGGCTGAGAAGAGAGACGAGGCCTCTGGTGACAGAGAGTCAGTCCTCTGGCTTCAACCAACACAACTCTGGGTGCAGAGAAACTCTACCACAGGCACCGGATCCTCCCTCGCGCCATCCTCCCCTCCCCCCCTTAGGGAAATCATGTCTCAACACACCCCACGCTCTTCAAGGGACACATTCTCATTTCTAGAGAGCTTCTCTGACTCAGTTTGCCCTAAGCTGACCTATACCACCATCAGCTCTTCTTCCAGTGAGTTCCCCAAGGGGCACGGCCCTCTGTCCTAAAGCCCAGGTCCCACTACCACCTTCTCCTAGGGCCGGCAAGAAGTAAGATGGCTTGCTCGCTGGATTAAACCGAGTTTCACAGGATGCCAGAGAGAACTCCATGTCCTCCTGAGTCTGGGTGGAAACTATTCATATAACCACAGACTATACTCAGGAACGTAAAGCCAGTTTTCTTCACATGCCAAGAAAGCCTGGGCTCTCGCACACTAGACGGGTTTGTCCCAGCCTCAGCCCTGTGCTGACTGCGTGGAATGTCTGAATCTTCCAAAGGGGGGGAGAAGCCTGAACAGTTCTCTTGGGGGTGTAGCGTCAATGTGATTTAACTGCCATGCAAACCCAAGAACTTGTAGAGATGCTTGGAAAATAAGAAACTCTCCCCACATCCACGGGCACTGACACCGAATACTAGACACTATCCATGCCAATTAGAAGCCTGGTTCCAAACAAGAATTATGAGAAAGGGTTCTCTGGGAACTTGGTACATGGTGATTAGTGTCTTCCGTGGAGGTGGGTGGCCATGTGCAAGGAAAAAGACGTTTCCAGGTCCTTGGGACCTTCTTACAGGCCGTGTTTGATGCTAATATATAACCAGTGCATAGAGGTACACAAGTAAAAAATATGTTATGATTCATACCCTGTGAGTACTGGGGGAGCATCACGTTGTGTACCCCGAGAGCCTACTTAGCAGCAGCATCACCTATGGATAGGGAGGGAGGAACTACAGCAAAAGGCAAAGCCAGAGAGACAGCTCAGCTTTAAGAGTACTTGGTGATCTCCCAGAGGACACAAGTTTAGTTCCCAGCAGCCACATCAAGTGACTCACAACCACCCGTTCCAGGGCATCTGACACCTTCTTCTGGCCTCCATGGGTGCCACAAAAACACATACTCGTACATATGTTTTTAACAGTGAAAGTTCCCTTGCCCCACCCCACCCCCACTCCACTCCCGCCCAATCCCCACCCCCACTCCACTCCCGCCCAATCCCCACCCCCAGGAATTGAGGTGCTTATGAAGCCTTGCGAAGTAGCATAATGTTTCCATATTGTGGGTAGGAAAACTGAAGCTTGGAGAGATATGCCCAGGCTTCCATGGCTACAAAGGGCTGAAACTAGAGTTCAAGCCCCTCTCTTCTCTGGCCTCTTGGCTCGGCGATTTTAACTCCCCACCCCACCCCCACAGACACTCCATCTTCTATCTTCCTTGATGATTATTTTTATACAGAAAGTGTCTTCCTATTAAAAACAGGGATATAGTTATTGAACAGCTTTTGCACCTTTCAGCGGCACAGGCACCAAAGATTTTACCCAGGAAGAGGAGGCCAAACCTGGGGAGACTGACGGTCAGTCCGGAAATGCACAGCCCAAGGACATTTGGGGAGAGGAGCAGACAGAAAGCGCACCTGTCAGCAAAGGCGCCCGCACTCCTGGGAGCAGGTAAGGCCTGTGGCTACCATCTCGGTCCGATCCAGGGACCAACGCGTGCTAGAACTCTGTGGATTACCGTGACTTTCAGCCATCTTTGCTAGAGAGTTGCCTTTAAATGAAAACCTTGAAAGGTTCAAAAAGTAAACTATCTAATAAAATAGCATCTAATTATTTTCTCCGAGAAAGGCCGGTGGGAAAAGGAGTGGGAGGAGTCGATCTTTTATTTTTTTTTCTCCCATTACGCCATAAGAAAGCAGCGTGTTTCTGAGTGGACTCAGGGCTGGAGGGAGGCGCATACCCAGTCCGTAGTTCTGGGGAGGTCCCACCTGGCTGTCGTGCCCACGCATCCATCGGGAGGCGAAGACTGACGTCCGTGGGTGGCAGGCTGATCACCCTCCTCGAGGAGCTTTCCGCTTGTGATCCAGGGCAACCACCGCAGCCAGGTCTTTTAATGTGAAAGAAATAGCTTCAAAATGAAAGTCGGCTTCATTTCAAAGCAGTGGCTGAGTGGAGCCTTCCTCTCTGAATTTCAGGCCTGAGCTGGCATCAAAGGCCCATACCACGCAGTCAGGTGACCCTGCCACCCTCTCCTGCAGCGGTGCCAGCCTTCCATGAGAAAAACCATGGGCATTACACCTTGTTATTGACCAAATACAGAAACGTTCCTATTTAAATGAGATGCATTTAAACATAGTGATGAACAGTTATAGAACTTAGAGATGCTTGGATGACTTGGTACTAGGAACAGCGAGAGTACAGATGAACCTGGAAAGGTGCGTGTCCCCAGGGGCCCAGTAACAGGGCCTCCAGGAGGGAGGGGCATGTGCCTTAGAGCAGATGGCCAGTCTAAAACTCTAACTCCTCCCCCCAACACTGGGGTCCTGGGTGGTCACATAGCCTCTCCAAACTCCAGCTCTCTCATCTTAAAATCAGGGTGAGGAAGCCTACTTTTACTGCATTGTTAGAGTGACGATGTGAAATAAAACAGGCAAGTGTTGAACACACAGGAGGTCCATATAGAGGGCAGAAAGTGATCGCTAGCTCTACCTGCCCTCTCCCCATGGCCATTGTCAATGTCAGTGAACTTTAAGATACGATTTGAAACTTGCAGTTCTCTGTGCATAAAGCACAGAGTTTATACAAACCTCTGTCCATACCCAGGGTGTGTCTTTCTTTATGTGGCGTCCACAGGGGATTTGTTCCAGCTTTCTTTTTTTTAAATATTTATTTATTATGTATACAATATTCTGTCTGCTTGCATGCCTGCAGGCCAGAAGAGGGCACCAGACCCCATTACAGATGGTTGTGAGCCACCATGTGGTTGATGGGAATTGAACTCAGGACCTTTGGAAGAGCCACGCTCTTAACCGCTGAGCCATCCTCCAGCCCCTTGTTCCAGCTTTTTATTATAGCGAGGTTCCTTATTAATTCTCAGTTATGGTGTCCCCCTAGTTCCTTTTCTCACGTTCTTACATAAACTGGAGTATGAGCCAGTGACTTGAGCCATCTTGGGGAGAGGTTTGGAACAGGCATGATCAAGATACTACACAGAAACTCTGAGAAATCAAGTTTTAAAAAACTCCCCATGTGAACACATAGTGAAAAGGGGAGGGGCATAGCGGACAATTTCACGTGGGTCCACTATAAACTACATGTAAGTGCAGCCTCAATAAATAAGTTCACCTGTGGGTTAAATTCAGCCTACCAGACTGGTTAGGGCCTTAGAACAATAGTTGATACTGGCAGGGAAGCAATACTAAGCCTTCCTGGGCACGGATGCTGGTGACCCAGATGGTGCTATGACAGAGATGCTTTCCTGTCCTACCTGCAGGGCAGTGTGGAGTAAACTGCCTGCAAAGGAATTTGGCAACAAGTGTCAAAAGCCTCTGGAAAGTTCATACCTTCCAACCTAGCAATTCTATTCTCATCTCATCAATTAACAATAATAATAATAATAATAATAAAGACATGTTGTCCAAGATTAGTGAGCAAGGCTGTTCACCACAGTGAGATCTGATCTGTGGTACAAAGTCTCAAAACAAGAAAAGAAAATGTGTATGTGTGCTTATATGTGTGTGTGTGTGTGTGTGTGTGTGTGCACGTGCGTGTGAGCATGTGGTAAAGTGCTCATTTTGCAAACTTGAGACCTGGGTTCTATCCCTCAGAACCCATGTAAAAATCTAGGTATAGAGGCATCAGTCTGTGATCTCAGTGCTGGGGGTGGGGGGAGTAGAAGTGGGGGATGGCAGAAGTGGGGTCCCTGAAGCTTGCTGGCCACCTAGTCTAGCTGAATCAATGAGATCCCAGTTACTCACTGTTCCTTTGCTGTGATGAGACACCCTGAGCATGGAAACTTATAAAAGAAAGCATTTAGGGACTGAGGAGATGGCTCAGTGGATAAAAGAAAGTGGATAAAAGCATTTACTCAGGGCCTTGCTTACAGTTTTAGAGGGTGGGTCCATGGCCATCATGGTGGGGAGCATGGCAGCGGGCAGGCGGGCATGGTGCTGGAGCAGGGGCTGAGAGCTTGCATCTTATCCACAAGCATAGGGTAGAAAAAGAGAGACTGGGCCTGGAGTGACATACCTCTCCAACAAAGCCACACCTCCTAGTCCTTCCTAAACAGCCCAGCAGCTGGGAACCAAATATTCAGATATGCGAGCCTGTGGAGGCCGTTCTTACTTAACCACCAGAGACCCTGTTTTTAATAAATAAGGCTGAGAACCAATTGAGGAAGACCCTGGACATCGAACTCTGGGTTCCACACACATGCACACTCATGCACATGTGCACACACACATACACACAAAGATAGATAGATAGATAGATAGATAGATAGATAGATAGATAGATAGATAGATAGATAGATAGATAGATGATAGATAGAGATGTGCATATATTACCACGTATTTACATATATCCATATATACGTGTATCTTAGGGTTCACTATTGCTGTGAAGAGACACCATGACCATGGCGCAACTCATAAAGAAGCATTTAATTGAGGGGGCTTGTTTAGAGTTTCAGAGGTTCAGACAATTATCGTCATGGCAGGGAGCATGGCAGCATGCAGGCAGAGGTGGTGCTGGAGCTGAGAGCGCTACATCTTGCAGGCAACAGGAAATCATCTGACACACTGGGCAGTATCCTGAGTACATGAAACCTCAAAGCCCGCCGCACAGTGACACACTTCCTCCAACAAGATCATACCCACACCAACAAAGCCACACCTCCTAATAGTGCCACTCCATATAAGAGTGGGGGGGCAAATACATTCAAACTACCACAATACATATATGTCCACATATATGAGGAAAGAAAGTAGGACATACACTTGATGCTCAACATTGAGCCACCTTTGCTTTTTTTTACAATGCCTCCAGATGAGGGTTACAAGTTCACATCTTCATGAAGCTGGTGGAAATCAGAAGAGAAATACAAAATGAGTTTTGAGGCCTGTGGTAAACCACAACACACGTGTTTCCATCTCAAGTACTTTACTCCATGTCCAAACCCTGAGCCACAGCTCAACTGCAGACGGGGCGGGGGGTAACCTGGGGCTTTTAAATCTGCAGCCCATCCCTGAAGTCCAGCGCCTGAGTGATGTCCAACTGGGCTTCTGGTTATAGGAGCCTTGGACCACTTGATCTTCTATAGTTCCTGAGTTTTCTCCAATAGGCAAGGACCACATTTATAACCCAAAGGGGAAAGGAAAAAGTAAAAGGCATATTGTTAGAATTCAGGGCAGCCCTGGTGCCGCCCACAGGGAAGTTTAAGACCAAAGGCAGAGTCCTAGGCCAAACACTCCCTCCAGTCTCACTTCAGTGAACCTGGACCTCCTGGAGGCAGCAGGCACTCAGTCCACAGCTGGAGCCAAGGCAGAACCTCTGAGAAGCATCCAGCAGCTAGGGGGCTGAGGCCAGGGCTATGAATAGCACATCCCTGGCCTACCAATTGAGTATTCTCAGCCACAGCTACTGAAGCCTGCTCCCTCTTTGATATATACACATGCAGATACACACACACACACACACACACACACACACACACACACACACATACACACAAAGGGTTTAAATAGCATAAATATAGAATGGCACAGTCTGACACCTTTAGGGAAAACACGCAGACATGTACACACACATGCACACACATGCGCACACTTATGTGCAGCCCTGGTTGAATTTCAAAGATTAAGGAGATTGTGACGAGGAGGAGTGTCTGAGGCAGCCTCAGAACCTTCAGCACAGCGCATAGCTGAGACTTCTGCCCTGGGGACCCGTGTCACACCATGACAGCTCAGCTGCGTCCGTGAAATGATCTCAGGGTAGCTATGCGTTTCCAGTGGCCCAGATGATTTCTCGTCTCCCCCATCGCAAGACTGAGCTCATTCGGCTCTTTGCTCCAGGCCAGATCCTTGTTATCTTAGAGATGGGCATGTTCAGAGACAGGAGGCTCAGGGAGAGCACTGTTTGCTAATTTTGGAGGTCCTTCTCAAATCCAAAATGTGAAATGGTCAATCGGATCCTACACTTTGGCTTTGCGTCACTTTTCTTCTTTAAGAAACAGGACATGGGGGTGTCAGTTGGAAAGTGTTTGCAATTATGTGACCTGAGTTCAATGCCAAGAACACATGGTGTGGGGGTGGGGAAGGTGTGGTGACATATACTGTTAATCCCAGGGCTGGGGTAGTAGGGGTAGACTGATTCCTGGAGCTCACTGACCACCTCACCTACCTGGTGAACTCCAGGGCAAGTGAGAGACTCTGCCTCAAAAAAAAAAAAACCCACAAAAACAAAAAACATGGACAGCACCTAAAGCTGTCCTCTGGCCTCCACGCACACACACACACACACACACACACACACACACACACACACACACACACTCATGCACGCACGCACACAAGCACACATGCTTGCACCAGAATTAGTTGGCTGTACCATAGGCGGCATTAGTTCCCCAGACATGGATCAGCCCAGTGGGTATCCGAGCTCTGCTTCTGTTCAGACACAGCCAAATGCTTAAAGCGTCCTTGAATTGTTGACACATCTCTTGCTGGGGTTTATAAACCCCACGAGGGGCCCAGTAGGACAGTTTAACTGATTTCTGGAAGGGCTGATGAGTAAAGATTCGCACTGTGTCTCTGAGTGTCCCACGCAGCTAACAATAAAAGAAGCTTACAGAGTATCAGGACATTAGAGAGGCGAGCTGTGGCTCCCTGCGAGGCACCTCAATTAAAGCAGTATTGAGTTGGCCTCAGCCAAGCCGGCTGCTCAACGGATTTGCATTTCCCCCAGCAGAGCTGTTATCAAGAACCTTTGGGACCCCGTGGTATCCTGGCCACTCAACAGGCGAACTAAGCGATAAGGACAGTAGAGCTTCATCAGATCTGCAGAGGAGCAGAGAGGGACACAGAGGGGGTTAGCTGTGCCAGCAGGGCGTAAGAAGAAGTGGAATCTCAAAAGCACTTTCAATTTTTTACCCACATGGGGTGGAAAACCCTTAACCACATGCGTGCATCCCAATAGATCCCATTGGTCCTCGGGGTTTTTTTGGTGAGGAAATTGCAAAGCCTGGGAAAGGTTTTTAGGGCATTGCCCAGGGTAGTGGTAAAGAACGCAGCCCTAGCAGGCCTTGGTTCAAATGCTCACTACCTATATCACGTCACTTGGGCAAGTCATGTGACCTCCCCTAATCGCGGTGCCCTCTGTTGGAACACGGTGTGCTTGCAATATCTATCTCCCTGAGCGGATTGTCTGCATGGTTTGATTAGTCAGCACACTTGGTGAGAAGCGCTTATTAAATAATAATAAGTATTAAACAAAGCGAGGTTTGTTTGTTTTTTTTAATGGGTGTGTGTTTGTCTATATGCAGGGGTATGTGGAGGAGGGTCTCTGTGTGTTTTGTGTATGTGGGTATGTGTGTAGGCCAGAGAACAACATTGGGTGCCATTGTTAGAAACGTGACTCAACTCCCTTGAGACACAGGCTCAATGGCCTGGAGCACACCAGTTAGGCTAGTCTGGTTGGCCAGTGAGCCCCAGGTATCCTTCTGTCTCTCTCCCCTCAAATCCACCCCCCCCCCTCAGTGCTGGGATTACAGGTGAGGGCCACCGCCCCTGGCAATTCTACTTGACTTCTTGTGATCCAGTTCGGGTCTCATACTCATGAGGCAAGTGTTCCACAGACAGAGCTAAGGGTGAGTCAGCATCTCACCCGTAGAAATGGACTCACTGGACCCTTCCTTCACCAATCCCTTCTCTCTCCATCTCCTTGCAGCTTGGAATCCTGAGGCAGGGATTTTGTGGCAGCCGGATATTATAGAGGCCAATGGCAAAGAAGAGATACTAATTTCTTGAGAGAGTTATAACTTTTATTTACACTAAATAGTGAACTTCATCACAATCATCGTGTACCCAGACACTGGCTTTGAGAGCCTTCTTCCCTATCTCCCAAAGTGTTTGAAAAGCTCTGAAATGGGGATGTCATAAATATTATTTGTGGGATTGATTTGGATGAGGAAGGACCAGTAGGATTTATGTAAGTCACTCCCACACTGCTGGTTTTCCTTTCTGCTAAATACAGAGGTTAGCTCCCCTGGGCCGTGCCGGCTGGAGCTGGAGCTGTCTTCCTGAAGCTCCTGCAGAATATGTGGCTTCACGGTTACCACTTCTCCTGAACCATATTCCGCGTGCCACAGATGTAAACCCCCACACATGTGAACTCACAGGCGTGAGTGCAGCAGGTGTGAACCCATATACAAGTGAACTCACAAGCGTGAGTGTCGCAAGTGCGAACCCTCACACACGTGAACTCACAGGCGTGAGTGCTGCAGGCGCGAACCCACATACACATGAACTCACAGGCGTGAGTGCCTCAGGTGTGAACTCCTGAGAACCACAGATGTGAATACACACACACGTGAACTCACAGGTATAAGTACTGCAGGTGTAAGCCTCAGAAAGGAAAACCCAGAGGCAGTAAAGAGAAACCTACCACAAGGTCTTCCTCCCAGGCTTCTGCACCTCCTGCCTTTGCTCTGCACAGATTTTTTCCAGAGCTTTTCCTGTTGTTGTTGCCTTTGGTAGATGGTCATGCTTGGCAAATAGTCTACATACTTCTATATACCTTTACCAGAATTTGTCTCTTCTCAACACAGATCCAATCGTCCAACAAGACAACCTGATGTGTGCAAATGAGACCAAGCTAAAGAGGCCAGCTCGAGAGAGCAGAAACTTAGCCTCATCCTCAGAGCTCGTGAGAAAAGCTGGGAAGCCTCTTGAGAGACAGAGAAAAGGAGATCCCAGTGTGCGACCTCAGAACGAGCCCCATGCTGCCCTCTCGCAGACCTTCCAGCCGATGAATGGTTCCCAAGTGCCGGATGAGTCCTTGGGACCTCCACTCCTACCCACCACCGTGGTGGGACCAAGAAGGGTGCCGTTCAGGTTCCACGATGAAGATTTTTACTCAGCTCTATCATTAAACAATGAACAAGAAAACTATGACACAGAAGAAGAAACCCACATGGAAGAGGAGCTTCTGCTGGTTAGGATGCGTTCTCCGCCCAGCCATAAGAGAAGCCGAGTTCTTGGGACATCAGCCAATCAAAATAGAAATTTTGAGGAAAACGCTGAAAATCTCAGTGGAAATTTTGCGAGATGGGGTGAGGCCAGTCCTGGATCTCCAGGAAAAAGCAGAACCACGGAGCCAGCAGCAAAGCTGCCTTCTGCTGAGCAAAGGATGCTTCAAGCTAGCAGGTTACGTGGGGAGTTGGAGGAAGAGAACCCCAGTGGAGACCAAGAAGACGCCATGAGTACTCCTTCAGGGGACGCCAAATCTAATGACATCATACGAGACAGCACTGAAGATGGATCCAGCAACTGTCCTGTGGGAGACAGGCCTACGGTTCATCATTGTGAGAGAGACTGGCAAAATTACTTGAGTGGTTCTAGGAATTCATTCGACTGCTTACTCTCTGGGAGACCCACAGCTCCGAGATCGTCCGTGAATACATCTTACAACACTCACGGGTCACTGCTGCATTCTGCTCTCATAGATGATATCCCGGCAAGCTTGTCCATGTCATCTCTTCTAGTCCCCGGTTCAGATATGGAGGAAAACCTAAGGTTCAATGTACGCCGGCCACTCTCACCCATCAGAAATAGGAATCCATTGGCCACTGCTGAAAGCCACAATGATGACATGGGGGGAGCAGAGGAGGCGGCTTCAACAAGCCAAGCTCAGGAGTCTCCACTATTGGCAGGAGATCTATCAAACCCTCAAAGCGGCATGACCTTGGGGGATTCTCCCAACTCTTCTGCAAGAAGACATTTACAAGGCCACTTCTACATGCCTGGGTCCCTGCAAGAAAACATACTGTTTACTTCCTTTGCAGTGTCTGATTTTCCAAATCAAAATGATCATGAGGCCACCTTCAGAGTCTCTGCTGTCATGGATGAAAAGGGGGCCACAGAGATAAAGACAGACCCTGAGAAACTCCAGAAACTGCAAGAAAGGTAAGCACGTGTGATAGCCACACACTTCCTCCCTCTTCCACGACCCACCCCAAGCTGAGACAACCATTGCTTGCATTAGAGGAACGTGGGAACGTTAAATGGCAGACAGGTTCTTCCTTGACTTGTTAACGAGATCGCTCACTTTGAGAAAACTGTCCCATTTCAATACCCCCAAAAAAAGATATGTGTGCACAAAGAAGAATTTGGCAATCACACTCAGTTTTATCCATAGATCCCCAAAGTATATTTTGCCTTGAATACTATATGAAGGACACCCAGGCAATGGTGGCACACACCTTTAATCCTAGCACTCGGGGGAGGCAGAGGCAGGTGGATCTCTGTGAGTTCAAGGTAAGCCTGGTCTACAGAGTGAGTGAGTTCTAGGACAGCCAGAGATGTTACACAAAGAAACACACACACACACACACACAAAAGAGGCAAGTTCTGGCTGGCTGGCATCCTTGGTAAAGGAGCTGAATTCATCCCCAAGACCCCCATAGTGGATGGAGAGAACTGACTCTCCTAAGTTGCCTTCCATCCTCCACATTTACACTGTCAAGCACACACACACACACACACACACATGTGCATGCACGCACAGGTGCAGAGTAAATGATTTTTTTTGTTTTTTGTTTTTTTTTTAAGGAAAATAAGGGGAAAAAATAGAAAGGCAAATTTCCAGGGATACAGGAGGGCCCTTTCTCCTCTCTCCCTAGCAATTAGCTAGGATCTTTTTTTTTTTTTCTGAAAAGGTCGCTAACTCCCCAGAGACAGAACCATTCAGCTCTTGAAGTTCACAGGTCTCCCTCCCGAGACTTACTGCAAATCCAACCAACAGTTCTAGAATTTAAACCTTCCAAACCCAAAGACCGTTCCCAAACAGTTACCATAGTTACCCTAGTTCTCTGAAGGGTGGAGCTGGAGTAACTACGGCCTCCATTTTAAGTTCTCTCTCTCTCTCTCTCTCTCTCTCTCTCTCTCTCTCTCTCTCTCCCTCTCATGCATGAGAGAGAAAAACAAGATCCTTTTTTGAATTGCCCTTTTCTTTGATCTTTCCTTTCTCTGGAGGTGAGTTTGGGATATTTCACAGCTATGAAACGGGATACTTTTTAAAGCCTTCATTAAACACTGTCAGAATCCTGCCATCTCTTTTATGATGGGTGTTTACTGTGCCCAAATCTTGGCTTAAAGATCTGGAAATTGATTCTTGGAACATGAGCTCTCTTTGTGCCTGTTAGTATGGCTTCTCTGGGCCATTAATTACCCTATTGATGTCCATTTGCAAGCAGAAAATTTTCACCACAATGAATTAAAAATGGAGAAAGAAGGGGAGAATAAAACAGACTGTGTACACTCCTCTTCAGAAAGAAGAGCTTGCTTTTCTTTGTTTCATATGTGTGTGCACACACGTGTGTGTGCATGCATGCCTGTGTGTGCACATGTGTGTGCATGCATGCCTGTGTGTGAACATGTGTGTGTACACGCATGCCTCTGTGTGTGTGTGCACATCTGTGTGTGTGTGCATGTGTGTGCCTGCCTGTGTGTGTGTTTCCATGTAAAGGCCTGCACTTGGTATCAGGTGCCTTCTTCAGCATCCCCTGTTGGGGCAGGTTCTCTGACTAAATCAGAGTTTCTGCTAGTCTACTAGCCACAGCTTTCCCCCCAAGGTCCCCATCTCTGCCTCTCGCATGCTGGGATTACAGGCAACTCCATGTCTACCCTGCTAAGTAAGAGCTTTCTAGTTGCCAGTGTCTTGTCTTAGTTAAACGAGCTACAAGACCACAATCCATGGTTAAGACCGAAAGACGTCACACCCATCCATCTTCACCAGCCCCGAAATGTAGCTTCAGACATGCTTGCTTATCAGATGTCTGGACTCCAACCATCCTGACATAAAGTCCTTGGGTTCAAAACAGTTTGTTGTAAAATGCAAGTGCTTGTAGACATGGGCCTCTGCATCAAACAGCTATCATTCATGAGTGTTTGTGCTCTCCTTTTCTGTACATAACAAACCTTAATATGTATCTTTTCAAAAATGTCCATTTTAGGAAATGTTTGTAAATGAAGATTTGTTTGTTTATTTATGTATTTTGAGATAGCATCTCACCATGCAGCCCTGGCTGACCTGGAAGTCACTCTGTAGATCAGGTTGACCTCAAACTCATAACTGCTTGCCTCTGCCTCCCAAATGCTGGTCATTTGTGGGGTTCCCCCATACACCCCCACAACAAGTAGTTGTCCTTCTGATGTAGTTTAGCAAAGATTGTCCCTACTGGTCTACAGGGCTGCCCGTGTCACGCATCCTGTGCTCGACAGATACTGAGCAGATCCATCTGTGTGGCGGGGTCTCTTCTGCTCTATTAGTCTTGTCTGACTTTCCCTGTCCTGGTGACAGCATCCTAATGTCTGTAGCATTGGGAGCTGTGACAAAGGACAGTGTAAGGCCTTCTTCCCATGTTCTTTAGAGAGTCCTTGACTACACACGTAGGGTTTGCTTGCTGGGGCTCTTTCATTGGGATTACACTGAACCTACGTTCTATTCCAGCAACGCTGACAGCTTTGAACCACTAATTCTTGATTTGCATGGCTGCTCTCTCCTCTGTGTCTTCATGCACTTCTGTCATTTTCTTTACAAAAGCCCTTCGAGTCATCTCGAGTTCTTCATTTGCTGCTGTTTGCTATTGAAATGATATTTTCAATTCTAACTCTTTGTGTCTCATGTATAGAAATGCAATTGACTATAATTTTTATTTTCTCTGTGTTTTGTTAGAGTCTCTTATTGTGTACAGTACTTTGTCTCTAGACTGCTTTGGTTTTCTATGTAGAAAATAATTTTGACTAGGAACATTTTCATTCCTCTCCTTTCAAACCCTATATTTTTAATGCTGTTTTAAATCTTACAGTGTTGTATCAATTTTTAAAGGATGGCTGGTTTTATATGAAATGTTTATTGCCTTTTGATGAGTTTCCTTTCAGGGCATAGCCCCACTTGCTTTGCCTTTAATAGCATCTAGAAACACACACCTGCAGATCAAAGGGAACACACAGGCCTAAGGTTCATAATGTGCATTATAACGTCACTTTTCAGGAAAGTTCTAGGTCTGGGAAGACACTTTATTTGGTACAGTGCTTGCTGTGGTCTTATGAGGATCTGAGATTGGATGCCCAGCATCCTCATAAAACTCTAAGCTGAAGCAGGAGAATCCTTGGGACTTGCTGGCCAGCCAGTGTAGACAACTGGTGAGCTCCAGGTTCAGTGAGAGACCCTGTATTTAAAATTAAGGTAGGACAGCACAGAATAGTGGCACATGCATCCAATCCCAGCACTCAGGAGACAGATGCAGGTCAGTCTCTGTGAGTTTGAGACCCAGCTGGTTTATGTAGCAAGTTCTCCACCAGACAAGCTACACAAGGAGACCCTATCTCAGGGACAGGGGCAGGGTGGGGTAGAAGGTGGAGAGCAATAGAGAAACACACCCAACATCAGCCTCTAGCCCCCACATGCACACGTGCATGCATGGGTGCATACACAAACATGTGCACGCACAGACACACATCACATAAACCCTGGGATATCGTCCTTTATGGCTGTTGCATTTGCTGCCATGCAAAGACCACTCAAGTAATCGTAATTATTTTCTTCTAATATTTTTACATTCTTATTTTATACAGCATACAGCAACAGATCTCAACTTGTGGGTCACAACCCCTTTGGGGTCACATATCAGATATTAATATTAAGATTCATAACAGTAGCAAAAATTACAGTTATGAAAGTAGCAACAAAATAATTTTATGGTTAGAGGGGTCACCACAAGACGAAGAACAGTCTTAAAGGGTCGCAGTATTAGGGAGGTGGAGAGGTTGGCATGGAGATTAACGACATGGCTTTTTTAAATTTTAGTTCTAGCTTACATTTCTGAACATAGCTCCGAAGCTCCTGGGGCTAGTTTTGAACCCAGGAGCTCTGACTATGACTCCTGTGAGTTTACACAGCCAGCTTCCTCAGGGTGGCTAAAGCAGAGGGAGGGGCTCTCCCCGCCTAATCCCTCACCCCCACCACCACCGTTTTGCACTGATGGGAACTGAAGCCAGGGCCTCCCGCATGCTAGACAAACACATGACCACCGACTTACATGCCCCATCTTGCTACTGACTTCTTGACTTGTCCCTCCCACGGAGCTCACACTTATTAGTGACTGCATAGGAGCCCAATGTAAGAATGTGTGCATCCGTGATCAATCACTCCATCTGGAGAAATCCTCACAGGGTCAGAAGCCCGGGCTTGTAGACATGGCGTGGGGAATTGTACTCCCTCCTTCTCCCATGAACACCTTGGGAAATGGTGTTTAGAGAACCAGCAAATGTGGGGACTCCTGGTTATGAGGCCTTGTTTTCTGTTCAGTCTCCTGGAGGAGGACTCAGAGGAGGAGGAGGGAGACTTGTGTCGCATCTGTCAGATAGCCGGGGGTTCCCCGAACAACCCCCTCCTGGAGCCCTGCGGCTGTGTGGGAAGCTTGCAGTTCGTTCACCAAGAGTGCTTGAAAAAGTGGCTGAAAGTGAAGATAACGTCAGGTAGGTGGGGAAGGAAGAGAGGCAAAGCCTGCTGCAGCGTAGAATTAATCTGAGATGCCAGAGCGGGCCTGGGGGCCTTGTCAGTTCCTGTTTCTAGATGGAATGATGGAGGGTAAATGGATGTGGTGTGTGTGTGTGTTTACATCTGAGAGACTCTTGGAAGCACATTCTCCTCCCACTTGAGGCCTGGACAAGATGATAAGCTCATCTCCTATGAGGGAAGAAGATGACATGGGTGGCCAGTAAACCCTCAGCAAATATATGGTAACCCTGTCCACTTAGCAGCACCGAAAGGTCCATCACGAGAAACCACACACACACACACACAAATCTACTTCATTTGCAGGGGGTAGGGTGTTACTTAAGAACCCAGTGACGGGGGGCTGGAGAGATGGCTCAGTGGTTAAGAGCACTGGCTGCTCTTCCAGAGGTCCTGAGTTCAATTCCCAGCAACCGCATGGTGGTTCACAACCATCTGTAATGAGATCTGGCACCCTCTTCTGGCATGCGGGCATACATAGAGGCAGAATGTTGTATACATAATAAATAAATAAATCTTTAAAAAAAAAAAAAAAAAGAACCCAGTGACGGCTGGAGAGATGATTCAGTGATTAAGAGCACTTGTTGCTCTTGCGGAGAGTCCAACTTCATTTCCTAACACGCACTATGGACAGCTTTTAACCGCCTGTAACTCCAGCCCTGGGGAATCTGATGCCCCCTTCTGGCCTCTGTGGGTACTCACACATGTATGTGCACACACATTCTCACAAATAAAAATCTTTCTTAAAAACACTCAAGCAAAGCTGCCTGCTTGCCAGAGGGGTGAATGGCGTGTCACTCTAGTTTTCTAGATCTATGTTAAAGAGCCTCGCATATGACAGCTTTGTCAGATGCATCTCATAGCTGGGCGTGAAGCCCCCTCTCAGTTCTCCCAGGAAGTGACAACCTAAATCCAGACACAGGAGGCTGACTATAGTGTTCTTGGCGAGAGGAGAGCTTGCCTGCATAATGAGGGAGGAGCTGGAATATCTAGGCTGGGGGAGGGTAACTGAAAGGGGCTCCATCATCGTGGTCAAGTAGAAAATGGCCCCTGTGTATTTCAGAGGAGTTGGTACTCCTCAGCCAGATTCTGTTTCTCTCCTCTTCCGTATCCTTATCTGTCTCTGGCCCAGGTGGCAGATCTAGGGCTCTTATCCTGCCCCCATTGGTTGTAGCCATATGCCCTCACCATGTCATCAGGGTAATCATATTAACTGACACTCTCTCCATGGGTGCATCCTCCCCTCCCCACAAGAAACACAAAATCAATCCCCAAATGCTTAAAGCCAAGAACTCAATCCAAATGGGGGGAAGGAGGGAGGTGCTTGGAAGAGTAGGCTAATAGCTAGTAACGCTGCCATCGCTGTGGCTACTCCTTCCCTGGGAGACACAGTGTCTGCCTCTTCATAAGGTGACAAACCAAAGTTTGATTCCATCAAAGTTTATCCTGGAGAACCAATGAGTTTATTGGGCTTACTCACAGAGCATGAATGAGGGGTTATTGGCAGGATCGCAGGTGACCCCAAAGCAGCTGCATTGGAAAGTCTTCACCTGTAGCCACATAAATGGAACCCCTCTTCAATTCACCCCCCCCCACACACACACACGCTGTCTATTCTAGGACCTCTCTAGACCCTCAAGTCACATGCGGTCAGGGCAGAACTGCATCCAGATGGTTGGGAGGAGTACCTGAAAGCCCAGTGACTCTCCCCACTACCTCCTTGTCAACAGACCACAGGCCCTGTCTATTGTGATGGACTATTGCAAGCAGGCACAGCTAATCTGATAACCACGTGACTGTGTCATTTAGAGGATCAAATTCTATAACAGCCATGCAAAGGCTCTCTCTTACTAGAAATCCAAGCCAATTAAACATTTAGCAGAGGCAAAACAAAACAAAAAAAAAAAACAAAAAACTAAACATGATGCTATTTTGGAGCTTGAATATGTTCAGCGGATTAGAATAGAAGATACATGGGATGTCCAGTCACCAATAGCATTGCTGGTGGTGGAGAGAGAGAGACGGGGGCGGGGAAGAAAGAAGAAATAATGCAGGCAAACCAAACGCAGCACGGGGAAATGGACTTGTTGCTACACCTTTAACAGTCTCTGTGATACTTTTTCTTCATATCCACAGTAGATGGCTGGAACTGGGGTTCTGATCACTAAATAGATGCAGGTAACCAACTAGTATGTTTCCTAGTAAGAAAAATTTCTAAATGCTGTAGCTATACTGGTGGTGGTAGTGGGGGGGGCGGTGTGCAGCATTTTTTTCCACAGAATAGCCATGGTTCTACAGCTTCTGCTTTTGCCTTGGGGAAGCAGAGCAAACCGGACATAAGCAGAGCTAGTCAGGGTCTCATAAGGGTAGCAGCACAGGGAACCTTCTAGTCCTTTTCCCAAATGGGCCTAACCCAGATCCTGCTGTGCCTGGAATCCACACTTGGGCCCTTTGTCTCTTTCCTCCGGTGGGAGCAAAGGTAAGGCTGGTAGCTGAAGCTGCTGGCTGAAGATAGCGTCTTCTGTGGATTTGGTACTGATTGATTTATTGCACAGCTGTTGGGTCTGCAAGGGATGGGGGAGACTACAGGTCCAATGGTCACTCCTCCTGCAAAGGCCTGTGCCAGAGAGACTTGGCTTCCCGGTAGCAATTCCAGTTTTATGAACCATTATGTTTACATATTTAGATAGAAACAAGGCCTATTATTTAAAGGCCATGGAGAGTTCACCTGCCTGAAGCTCAAATAATAAATGACCACAAAGGGAAAAAGATGTTCAGAGCTCAGATTCAAGGTCATTTTCTCCAGAAGATGATTGACTCAGAAAATCACCGAAGCTTGGGATTTGTAGCACACACAAGTTCAGTCTCAAAAGACCTCCCTTCCAAAGTGTCAGCACAGACACAAGGGAGAGGTGGAGGGGGCCGGGTGGAGAGGTGGCTCAGTGGTTAGGAGTACTTGACTGCTATTCCAGAGGTCCTGTGTTCAATTCCCAGCAACCACATGGTGGCTCACAACTGTCTGTAATGGGATCTGATTCACTCTTCTGGTGTGCATGAAGACAGAACACTCATATGCAAGAATAAAAAAAAGTGTGTGTGTGTGTGTGTTTGTATGGTGAGAACTTCTGAAGTATACTCTCTGACATATGAGTCTATTACTCTTGATTCCAGGAGCAGATCTAGGTACTGTAAAGACCTGTGAGATGTGTAAACAAAGCCTGCTGATCGACCTGGATGACTTCAACATGACCGAATTCTATCACAAGCATCAGCAATCCCGGGTAAGACATATCCCTGCTACCTTCTCCCTGGTCTAGAATAGGCAGAGGGGCTGGCCCAGTGGCTAAGAGCACTTACTGCTCTCCAAGACAATCTGGGTTTGATTCCAGCACCCATAAAGTGGTTCATAACTATTTGTAACTCTGATTCCAGGAGACCAATTCTCCCTTCTGGCATGTGTGGGCACCGAGCACACGCTCATTCACAGAAATTAAATTGAATTAAACAAGCCAATCTTTAATAAATAAAAAGTAGGTTAGCGGTTCAAGCAGAAAGCAACTTAAGATCCTTGGTCTAAGGATTATAAAAAGCCCAAGCATGATATGGATTTGAGTCTATTTGTCTCACTTCTTGAGAAGGTATGTCACTAAATTGGGACACTAGAGAACTGAGAAGTCTCGGCCATTCTGGTTGACATCCACCTGCTATTAGGGACAAAATGGGGAGGCTAGTGTAGCCAACTGAACCCATGGAAACAGCAAGGAAGTCTGGGCAAGCCCCGTGTCCAAATCTGCAGAATAAACTCAAGGTCTTGGGGGAAATGGTCCCCAACTTAAACATCAGGTATTCTGGGTAACGCGGACCTGCTAATAAGCATGAAATAAGCGCTTACCGTGTGCTTATAACACCCCGGAACCTGGGGGATGGGATAAGTGGAGGAAACTCTCCTGGGGCATTCAGATTACATTGCTGAGAATGCGAAAAAGTTAATTAACCTCGGGTGGAAGGTGATTTATGCCCAAGGCAAAGTTAATCACTGAATTCTCAGCAAACAACCTCCTATTTAGAACTCTACTTTCCAATAGAGAAGCCACAAGCCACTTGTGACTAATGAGAAGGTGGCTAGTTCTAATCAATACATGTTGTGGATGATAAATACCCACCAAATCAAATAGTAGATACCAAAAAAAAATCACATCTTTATATTAAATTTATACTTGCTCTCTGGCTAGTTTTATGTCAACTTGACCCAAGCTAGACTCATCTGAAAGGAGGGAACCTCCATTGAATAAAAGCCTCTATGATATCCGACTGTAGGGCATTTTCATAATTAGTTATTGATATGGGAGGGCCCAGCCCATTGTGAGTGGTGCCGTCACTGGGCTGGTGGTCCTGGGTTTTATAAGAAAGCAGGCTGAGCAAACCATGAGGAGCAAGCCAGTAAGCTGCACCCCTCCATGGCCTCTGCATTGGCTCCAGCCTCCAGGTTCCTATCCTGTTTGAGTTCCTATCCTGACTTCCTTCAGTGATGAACAGCAAAACAAACATGTAAGCCAAATAAACTCTTTTCTCCCCAACTTGTTTTTTTCGGTCATGGTGCTTCATCGCAGCAATAGAAACCCGAACTAAGACACTTCCTTCATCTGTTTGTCAGTATTATAACAAAATGTGTGAGACTGTGCAACCTTATTAAGAAAACAGGCTTTAAGCTACAAGGGCAGTGGTTGTCATGCTGAGCACACACAAACACACACAGAGAAAACTTACTGTGTAGGTCATGTTCTTAGGTTCAAGGGTCCATATCTGGTGATGATCTTCTTGCTGGCCAATTCCTGAAGCAGGACATGCATCACACGAAAAGGGACAGGTATCTAGTATGTGTACATGTGTGCGTGTGTGTGCTTTGATCTCACTCCTTTTTGTAAATCCACCAGGATGCAATCATGAGTCCTCATCTTGGTGTCCTGATATAAGCCTCTTCCCTCCCAAAGACTCTGTTTAAACAGTAGGGTTAGATTAGCTTTCTAGCTTTTTGTGGATTTTTACGGGATTAGTATTTTTACTTGGCATAAAAACAACTGGAGGCTGGAGAGATGGCTCAGGGGTCAGAGTACTGGCTGCTCTTGAAGAGAACCCAGATTCAATTTCCCAGCCCTTACATGGCACCTCACAACCTTTTGTAACTCCAGTTCCATGGGATCTGACCTCCTCTTCTGGCCTCTGCAGATACCAGGCCTGCATGTGGTGTACAGACATACATATGGGCACACACAGATACACATAAAATAAAAAATTTTCGAAAAGAAACAATGGGTTTTATTATGACATTTTCAAACATGTATGACTGTTCTTTGGTCATACTCACACATACCGTTGTGGAAGTCACAGAGGTCTTTGTGCTTGTGATGGGCAGTAGGGGAGGCTGGGATGTTGGCACACAGGGTTGTTCCCTCAAGGGAAGGAATGTGATGCTGGTCATCCATCCAGAAGGCTGGGGCAGATGTGTTTTCTAGCCTGGTGACCTTTATACTGTCTGTGTGACCAGAGACTTTATCTGCACCCGACCCTCCCCAGCCCCTGATGGGAAGCTGCTTTTTCTCAGTCTGT
Organism: Ondatra zibethicus; assembly: GCA_004026605.1. Taxonomy (NCBI): domain Eukaryota; kingdom Metazoa; phylum Chordata; class Mammalia; order Rodentia; family Cricetidae; genus Ondatra; species Ondatra zibethicus. Next base: position 170,835 of record PVIU01001225.1, on the reverse strand, counting down.
AGAGCCCATCTTTATGGGCTTTACAGAGTTTGATGTAATCACTACTGATCTGTATTTAGCTTCCTTTGTTCCTCAAGGAGATTTGTGTACTTTGAGGCATGCGGAATTGAGTTAATCATTACCAAAATTGTTTTACCAACTCGTGCTGTCCTTAAATATGCCTACAAAACTAAACCACTGGGGGGTCAGACTCCAGAAGTTTGAAACAATACTGGCCACTGAGTTGATTTGAACTGAACTGCCTTCTTGCCCCCCTCCCAGGCGAGTAGCTCTGCCGGCCATGAAAGTTAGCAGAGCCTCCTGCATACCCTGACCTGTCCCTTCCTCCCTCGCTTCTCACTCATCCCATCCCCTCCCTAGGTAAGGTTTCCACCTTCATACTTCACAGTGGGTATGTCAGTCAGCTTCCATCCCTATTGTGAAATACCTGAAGATTTGCTTTGGCTTCTGGCTCTGGAGACTGTGGTCTCAGGTTGAGCGAGTCCCATTACTTGGGGCCTCTGGTGAAAACAGCACACTGCAGTGTGGGAGAGAAAACTGCTCTCCTTTGGAGTCCAGAAGCAGAGGGAGAAAGGAGGCGGCTCTGGTACTCAGCCTTCTCCTTCAAGAGCAGGCACAGAGTGGCCTGAGGCCCTCCCTAGGCTTCACCACCCAACAGCGTGGCCCTGGAGACCAAGACTAACACATGTGCCACAACAAGGGAGATTTGGTTTCCCAGAAGAGCCCTTGGGGTAGCTCTGCTCTTTCAGAGGACCCAGGCTCAGTTCCCAGCACCCACTGCTCCCAGTTGTCTGCAACTGTGGCTCCAGGGAATCAGGCTCACTCTTCAGGCTACCATGGGCACTTCATGTATGTAGTGTACATACATACATGTAGGCAAAAAAACTCAAACACATAAGTCTGTCTTTAAAAAATTAAAAAGCAGAGGCTGGAGAGATGGCTCAGTGGTTAAGAGCACTGGCTGCTCTTCCAGAGGACCTGGGTTCAATTCCAAGCACCCACAGGGAAAGTCTACCACTCTGTAACTCCAGTTCCAGGGGATCCGACACCCTCACACAGACATATATGTAGGCAAAATACCAATGCACATTGTGGTGGTTTGAAAGAATATGGCACCAAAGAAAGTGGCACTATTAGGAGGTGTAACCTTGTTGGAGTAGTTGTGGTCTTGTTGGAGGAAGTGTTACTGTAGAGGTGGGCCTTGAGATCTCAATATGCTCAAGTCATGTCCAGTGTGTCAGACCACTTCCTGTTGCCTAGGAGTCAAGATGTAAGGCCTCTCAGCTCCAGCACCATGCCTGCCTGCACACTGCCATATCCCACCATGATCATAATGGACTAAACATCTGAAATTATAATCCACCCCATTAAATGTTTTCCTTTATAAGAGTTGTCATGGTCATGGTATCTCTTCACAGCAATAAAAACCCTAACTAGACACACTTAAAATAAAAATAAATCATTTTTAAAAATTTAAAAGGCAAAGATAAACCTTATACCAACATCTCAGGAACCATATAAGAGTGGAATGAAATACTTAAGAGGCCAGCCAGCCTAGAAATCTATACCCTGCCGTGGGATAATGCTCTTGTACACTGTAAAGATTTGTCACTCGTATTAGTTTAATAAAACACTGATTGACCAGCAGCCAGCAGGAAGTATAGGTGGGGCAACCAGATGAAGAGAATTCTGGGAAAAGCAAAGGCAGAGAATCAATCACCAGCCAGACGCAGAGGAAGCAAGATGAGAATGCCTTACTGAGAAAAGGCATCAAGCCACGTGACTAAACGTGGACAAGAATTGTGGGTTAATTTAAGTTGTAAAAGCTAGTTAATAATAAGCCTGAGTTAATAGGCCAAACAGTTTATAATTAATATAAGCCTCTGTGTTTCTTTGGGACTGAATGACTCAACTTTGGGACCTGGCAGGACAGAAACTTCCATCTACAATACCCTGTAAAATTCTTCTTCAAAACTAGAAGCAAGATGTAGACTCTCTTGGAGAATTAATATAAGAAAAACCAAACAAACAAAAAACAAAACAACAAAAAAACACCCCAAAACAAAAAACATGCCCTCGGGCCAGTGGGATGTCTCACTGGGTAAAAGTGCTTGCAGTGCAAGCCTGGCAACCTGAGTTCAATCCCCAGGACCCATGTGGGGAAGGAGAGAACTGACTTCCAAAAGTTGTCCCTGCCCTCTTCCTGTGTGCCATGGTACACACTCCCACACGTATGCTGATGAGTAAATAAATAAATGTCACACTGATCATTTGGGGTTATAGTAAATAAATAAATAAATGTCACACTGATCATTTTGGGTTATAGTATGATGACGAATTATCAAGTCGGCACAAATCAATAACCAAGCTAGCTCAGTAGAAACAGGTATTTTTAATGAAAGGAAAAAGGGGAACTCACTCTACCAAAGTCGCGATCCCATCCCTCTGGCGGACACCACATGGAGAGAGCGCATACCTGAGTTCTCTCGATTTTCTACCTGGGGTCCCAGTAGCCACACCCCAACTTGATGTGATTGGCTAGTGGCTCTTTCCCCATCAATAGTAAATAAATAAATAAATGTCACGCTGATCATTTTGGGTTATAGTAAATAAATAAATAAATGTCACACTGATAATTTTGGGTTATAGTAAATAAATAATGTCACACTGATCAATTTGGGTTATACCTCCCCCCCCCCCCCGCCTAGTGCCCCTTCAGCAAACACTAGATTTGCATGTGTGGATGCTGCATTCCATGAGGCCTCCATGTTTAGCATGCTATGCCATTTAAGTTTTTGTAAGTACTCTCTGATAGTCATACAATGAAACTGCCTAGCAACACATTTCCTAGAATGTGTCCTGTGCTTAAGCAACATATCGCTATAATTACACATTGAAATAATGTTTTAGATATACTGGGTTAACACAATACCTTGTTCATATTAATTTCACTGATTTTAAAAACTTTCACATGACTGATATAATTTTTCAAATTGCATATATGGCTTGCATTTGTGCCTTGATTTGTATCATAATGCGTGGTTCTGATCTAGAAGCAATCAATAATATTCGTTATTATAAAGTAAATAGTCAATAAATATTTGTTTCATGAATTGTCCCCAGCATTACCATTATAACTTAAAACTGCCCTCCCTTATAACATGATCCAAAAAAAATTATAACCACGATTGCAAAGCACATAATTTTAAAACTATAAGATCATTGTTAACCCAGATGTCTCCCCTAGAGGGGACTCAGTTTGACTCTTACGTCATTAGCCTGTATCCAGACCTTTTTCTGCAAACATTTTGACAGCTACATATAGCAGGTTTGAAATCAGCGTGGGCTACACAGACTGTCTCATATAAACAGCAACAACAACAAAATCAGGCCAAAAGCCCCCATGGATCACCACTCCACACAACAGCTTGTAACCTTTAGCTGCAAGGCTTCCTTCCTGCTCAAATGCTGACTCCCAGGTGTAACTCCCAAAAGTTTCCTTGGCCTGGGATGGAGACAGGTGTCATTTGTTTTCAGTTGTGGGAAAATATCCGCCATACAAAAGGTTAGCTTTCGGAGCTTCGATGGGGCAGCTACTGTATGCCCCGCACAGTGCTGGGATTGTGAGAGTACCCGAGACCAAAACAACCAACCGCCTTCCAAGGAGGAACATGAGTGAGAATTGTATGGCATAGGAGGGTCAGAATGAAAGTCGTGGAAAAGCCCAGGTTGCATTCTTACTTCACCTGTGTGTATGTTTACTGAGCACACACTGTGCCCCAGGCACCGGGCCAGACCCCGGGAGTCCAGGTGCAAAGGGGTTGTCCACAGACCTCAGACACAGTGTTCATGAAATCCCACTTTCAATTCTTGCCGCCTGCAGGGTGTATTTGTTTTGCAAACTATCAAGGCCACCTGTGTTAGTTCAATTTGCATAACGCCTGCAGGAAACAGGCAGAACAGAGGTTACCTGTCCCCTTTTATGAACTGGAGTCACCCCGGCACTGTACAGTTAAAATTGTTTACCTAAAGTCACAGTGTTGGATGGCCCTGGGCTGCCCATCTTACCTGCAGCCCTGGTGGAACCGCACCACGGTCTCCCAGAGATGCGTCCCTGCCGTGTTTGCTCTGGCACATGCAGCCTCGCAGCCTCTGGCAGTCAGTTCTCTGTAGCTCGGGCTTGACCTTGTTTCATCGCAGCCAAGGACAGTGTTCTTGGACACGCGCAAGGCCCTAATCACTTTTAGACCCAGGGGCTGACTTCTCTAAGGCTTCATGAAACACCAGCGGGGCGTCAGTTTCTGCCGTGCGTTATCTAGATGCCGACACTTGCCCTCAGAGCAAATCTCTAGACCACAAGGACTGTTAAGCAAAGGAAGGGCAGGCTGGGTGGCTCATGGTGCTTGTCTCTCAAGCTGAGCTACCTCGGTTCTACCTCTAGGCACATACAAAGGTGGAAAAAGAGAACTGACACCATAGGATTTTTCTCTAACCTCCATATGTGTGCCATGACATGTGTGTACACGTGCACACACACACACACACACACACACACACGAACAGACATATCATGCATACACATGCAGCCACTAATTAGTTCATTTTAAAGAAACCAAAAGAGAGGAGCTAGGGGGAAAAAGGAAATGGCTACTAGGCAAAGAAGCTCTCAGACGGCCTGTCCATAGTGTCCCATGCCTTCTCTGCTAGTGTTCCCACACCCTCTACAGTTCCCCTGCTCACCCCTTCCTTTCAGGCTGGTGACAAAGGGAGCTCCATATGAGGGCAGAGTGAGATGTCACTGGGTCAAGGGAAGAGTGGGTCAAAAAACGGCACCGATGACATCTCGCTCTGCCCCTCATATGGAGTTCTCTGAAACCCTTGGCAAACATACTGTTGCAGGGGACAGGAAAGCTGGCTCCCAGTCACCTGCCACCAGGCCTCTTTGATTGGTCAGCAGCAACCGTGTCAGCAGCTTCTTATGCCAAGGATATCTATGCCTCACATGACAGGTTTCCTTCCCGGGGACAGAGGAGAGGCATGGTCTACTAGAAGTGACTTTTCAAATTATCTGCAGAAAACAGTGGGTATTTTCCCATCTGCATGCCTCCAGGCCTCATTGAGTCGTAAAAAGAAAATGATTTTCCTGAATGCTTTGGCAAACCCAATCGCTCAGAGCTGTTCTCTAGCTGGTTGCTCTGCCATTTCTTGCCAGAGAGCAACTGGAAAGCCCTGTCCCCTGGCAAAGAAAGAAAACCCTCTAGCAGAGAGAGGAGTAAGGTGGTTTCACTGGAGTGGAGGAGCACACGCTAGGAAGGCTTCCTGGAGGAGGTGGCTCTGGAGATGGTCCTGAAAGGAGGCAGTAGGCACCGACTTGTGGGGGTTGTGGACAGAAAATGGAAGGAGATGTATAAAACAGAAAACGGGGGTGGGGGGATGCCTGTTTTGGGTCAAGGTCAGAAAAGCACATGCGCGCTCAAAGGCTAAAAATAGGAGTCTAAGTGCTTTGAACAGTGAGTCTCAATCTTGAGAAACAGTACAGTACAGAGGCCTCACACAGTGACCTTGAGGTCACTTGTCACACCAAGAACCGGAGATGGCCAATACACAAGGAAGGGCACGGCAGGACCTGCTCAGCTTCTGAGCCCGCCTTTCCTGGAGGCCACTGGGTCCTGGGAGACTTGAGTTCTGCGCCAACTTCCTGAGCAGCCAGGAACAGGGGGATGGCCAAGAGCACATCTGCAGCTGTAGGAAGAAGATGAGTCGCCCCAGGTGGCCGCCCTGTCATCCTCAGCATGGTCATCAGTTCCAACTCTTCCCAAGGATGCTGCAAAGGGTCCTGCCCCCCCCCCCGCAGAGGAATTCTGTCTGCAGGGTCTGGGTGGCTCCCTGAGCCCAGGCTGGACCATCCTGGAACCCCACCACCCATGGGATTGGATGGGAGGACGGAAGGGTGTCTCCCTCCTCCCCTTGCAGAGGGAAGTCCTTACTAGTGCTCCTGAGAGGAACGACTCAAGAAGGGCCGTGTAGCACAACCAAGGGAGGGAAGACCCGGTGGGTTATAAAAGATAAATAAAAAATAAGAAAAGGGAAAGAGATATGGGGAAGGGTCTGGGAGGAGGAGAGTGGGGGGATGGGCATGAGCAAAATATTTTGAATACATGTATGAAATACTCAAAGAATAAATGCAAAAAATACAAAACAAACACCTCCTAACATACTCTGGTCATACCAGCCAGTAGAGGATTTTGCCCACTGCATGCCCTACTCTCTCTACACACACACACACACACACACACACACACACACACAAATTCACACACCCCTCTGTCATTAACACCCTCCCACCACCTGCCATCACAACCTTCTCCCTCCAGTGTGGCTCATCCCGCCTCTCCTGCCCTCAGCGGACCTCGGCCATAGCTGTCGGTGAGCTCTCTCCCTGACATGGGATGATCGGGTCCCACGAGGAAGCTCTGAGGCTTTCTGCCCTGTGCACCCCACCCCACAGCACTGGCTTCAGTGAACCCTCTCAGATGTGGGCAGGATGGGGTTCAGTCTCCTCCCCTAGCTGGCAGAGAACTGCAGGAGGGTGGCTGTGCTCCTTTGCCCCAGCCAGGCCTCCTCCTGCTCTGGCTGCTGGTCCCCAGGCAGGCCTTTCTCCGCATGAACTTCTGGACTTTCTCTTGCACACGCAGGCACAGAGTGAGCTGATGAACTCCAGCTTGTATCTGGTGCTGCTGCTTCACCTGTACGAACAGAGGTTCGCAGAACTCATGACCCTAAACTACAGGCGGGCTTCCAGAGAGAGGGTAAGTCCAGCTTCGGGAGGAGCCCGGCAGCACAGCCCAGAATGCCACATGAGGCCGTTTCTTAGACACACAATCTCCTCAAGTCCTCATGGTCACTCGATCAGGCCCAGGACTGTCACCGTTAGGTCTAAGATTTAGTAGCTGCTAAGTGTATGTTCAGTGACCTCTGGCTGAAGGCAGGTATAATCACATCATTGCTTACTGTCAAATACAAACAGTAATTAAGTGGTCATTGGTGGCCCTGTAAGTGAAGGAGTCTCTAGGGAGACCTGCCCTGCAAAATAGAGGTGTTCAAGAATGCTGCTGCTAAGTGTGTGCTCCGTGAGGGGGTGTGTTCTGCTCAAGCAAAGAGAATCTGTGCAAAATCAGGGTATTCCACACCTGAGAGCTAGTGAGCGGTCATACTCCGAGATGTCAGCGTTTTAGATCCCTGTACAAATGCCTCTGTGTGTGTGTGTGTGTGTGTGTGTGTGTGTGTGTGTGTGTGTATGTGTGTGTCCCTGAAGGATGCCATGGGCACAATATACCTCTGCATGTGTGTGTGCGCGTCCCTAAGGCTGCCAGGAAGGGCAGGTGTTGATAATGACCCCATTTGACAAATGACCACGTATGTACCAAAATGGCTGTTGTTTAATAAGAAGGTGGGGCCAGCAATAATAACACAGGATGAAGGCCTGGCCCTGCCACTTAGCAAGGTCAGCAGTGAGTGGACCTCCGACATCTCAGCAGTTTGAGCCCTAGGGAACTTCCCACTTCATCAAATGGCTTCCTATACCACATGAAACAAGAACTCCGTGAGGAAAGGGAAGTTGCCCAGTCATGCCAGGGGCTGATTGCAATACTAGTGCTGGGACTTCCAAGACACCCCTGGAGGCCTTGCTCTTGACCTCTGCTCCTGTCAGGGCCTGACAGGAGGGTGAGCCAGTGTGGCGGCAGACAAGCCACTGGTGGTGCTAGCGCCACTTCAGTCACCAGCTCTCCGAGCCCTGAACCCCTCTTTCTCTTTGCTCCCTTCTTTCTCCTTCTCTTACTCTGCCGTCTCTGCTTTTGTCTTCCTCGAGTGGACTCCAGACGTCTCCCTACACCATCACTGTCGAAGGCTGGAGCACAGCCATTCTCAATGCTCTCTGCACTACCCCTCCCACCAAAAGCACTGGATGCAGGGCCAGGTGTGATGGCGCACACCCTTAATCCCCACAGTTGGGAGGCAGAGGCAGATGGAACCCTGAGTTCGAGGCCAGCCTGATCCATGTGGTGAAGCCCTATTTCAAAATCAAAACAGCAAAAACCCACGCTGGATTTGAAGGCTTGGGATGCAGCTCAGTGGGCCAAGTGCTTGTCTAGCGTCCATGAAGCAATGCGTTTGATCCCAACACCATGCAAGCCAGGACTGGTGATACACGACAGCATTTGGGAGACAGAGGCAGGAGAATCAGAAGTTCGAGGTCATCCTCAGGTACCTAGCAAATTCAAGGCGGGCCCAGGATGTGAGGCCATGTCTCAAAAGAGACAATGCTGAATTCAAACCTCTGGTCACAGGAATTGTAGACCCATTTATATTTTTTTTTCCAGTTAAATTCTTCCCTCATACCCTGAGTGCTCAATGAAGACAACAGGCTGGGTTTCTGCCAACCTGTCTCCTAAGGAATGTCACCCTCTCTGTGGTCCAGGCCTGCCCTTCCTTAACTTCCTCATGGTTTTGACGGTGACATGAATTCTTCATAGAAATACTTTAAAAAGGGAGAAAAAGAAAAAAAAAGGAAAAGTACTGGAAGCAGGAAATGGCCCTTTGTTAATATTTCTGTAATTTCGTTTTCATGTTCCCGCATCTCTTAATGGACTTTTTATTTCACATTGAACTTCAAAGCCTCAGGGTTGATGTGGGTTACAGATGGCCCTGGCAAGCCAGCAAACACGAGCAACATCAGCCAGTGGGGATACAAAGCACACACGAGAATACAGACAACACAGTCCCGTGGATGAAAACCGAGGTCCTACAGCATTGCCACCCAGGAAACTCCTGGCCAGTCTGTTCTGGAAAAGGAGTGAGCGATGCCAGAGGTGTGCTGGGAACCAGAGCAGAAGGGGTAGAAGGGGGCGAGCAACTCTCTGCTCTCACCCTCAGCTCACATATAACTTGGGAAATCCTGGAGCACACCTCACACACTCCCACCCAGCACAAAGCAGTAAGGGTTATAAATAGCCAGTGAAGAGGCTTCCACAGGGGCTGCAGAGAGGGCTCAGCAGTTAAGAGTTCCTGCCGCTCTTGCAGAGGGCCTGAATTCCATTCCCAACACCAATACCAGGGGCTCACAACAGCCTGTAACTCCAACATCTGGAAGATCCGCGCCCTCGCGCCCTCTTCTGGCCTTCATAGTTACTGCACTCACGTACACATTCCCACACCCAGACACGCATATGTACACAATTCAAAGGTGTTTTTTTTTTTTAATCTTTTAAAAAAGAAACAGCTACATGAAAGCTGGAGGCAGTATAAAGTGTCAAATCCACCTCTTACCACTTTTGTCTCAGGATTCCCAGACCCTGAGGGTAGCATTTGCCAAAAGAGAAGCACTGACCTGGAAGAGAAACCTCACTCCTTTGCTAGCAACATGGGAGGAACCATTCACATCAGGCTTCTTGTTTGTGTCTCACGAGAGACCTTGTGACAGGCGCTGTCAGTGGTGGTGGCTGTCAGTCATCCCTCACTCCAGCACGGTGACAGGCGCTGTCAATCATCCCTCACTCCAGCCTGTGACAGGTGCTGTCAATCATCTCTCACTCCAGCATGCACTCGCAATACCAGGGACTGAGGTGGTTACTTTCTTATCATTGTGATACAACACATTTAAAAAAGAAAAATCGGGGGCTGGAGAGATGGCTCAGCGGTTAAGAGCATCGCCTGTTCTTCCAGAGGTCCTGAGTTCAATTCCCAGCAACCACATGGTGGCTCACAACCATCTGTAATGAGGTCTGGTGCCCTCTTCTGGCCTACAGGCACACATGCAGACAGAATATTGTATACATAATAAATAAATAAATATTTTTTAAAAAAAAAGAAAAATCAACACCTGAAGGAAGGATTTACTTTGGCTCACAGTTTGAGGGGACATACATTGTCACAGCAGGAAAAGCGTATGGGCGTGACCAGCTTGGCTGTGGTGGCGGGATCATGAGGAGGCCCGCTCACATCTCAGCAGACCCGGAAGCATGGAGCTGATTGCTGGCACTCAACTGGCTTTCTCTTTTGACTCTCTCTGTTTTTTAATAGACCAGAACTTTCTATATATCCCCAGCTGGCCTGGAACTCAATATGTAGACCAACCAGACTGGCTTTTGATCTCACAGATATGTCTCCTCTCCCTCCTCAAGTGCTAGGAGTAAAGGTGTGTGTCACATGCCTGGCTTCTCCTTTTATTCTTCTTTATTTAGTCCTGGACAGCAGCCCATGGGATGGCTCCACTCACATTTTGGGTGGGTCTTCCTCCCTCCCTCCCTCACGCTCTCTGAAAAAGCCCTCACAGACACACCCATGTGCACCTCTGTAAATCAGGCTGGCCTTGAACTCACAGAGATCTGCCTGCCTCTGCCTCTCGAGGGCTGGGATTAAAGGCTTGCACCACCACCGCCCGGCTCCCTATGTGCTTCTTAATACGATCAAGCTGACAATGGCTTTCACAGATAGAACTCAATCAAAGAAAGTGACTATACAACTTGATGTGATACATCAAGGATACCATGATGTTCCCTTTCTTTGAGGAGCTTACAGTTGAGAAACAAGATTCACATATTTACAAAACCAAAATAATAATAATAACTGGAAAACAGCATATGAGTAGAAGAACCCACAGGTCCAGTGAGCACACAGAGGCTGTGAAATGAATACCACATCTTCTCTAGTTGAGACTTGCTGGGTTTTCAAAGGTCCCAGCAACAGGCAGTCTCCTCATTGAGTTTCTGTGCTGTCTGAAGATAAAACAGGGCCTCTGGATCTGCCTCTCATTGAGACACAGGGGGAGTCATGGTTTGACTGGAGACCGTGCACTGGACACTATGGATGCCAAATAAAGTGGTGGTGTGTGCATGTGTGGGGTGGGGGTGGGGATGGGGCTGTGGTTATTCTTTATTAACTTGAGCATGGAACCACAGTTCTACAGTGCCTGGAAAATGTCTGGTGCATAAGAAATGCTCAGTCGGGTTTCAGTGTCCAAGGAATTCCTGAATCAAATCTCTTTCATTCACGTAGCAAGTCTTGAGTGTCATTTTAGAAAAAGGGATAGTACAAATTTGTAGAGAGAATTCAAAGCATACTCATTTATCCTGCACACCTACTATGTGCTGGGTTTTAAATCATATCCCGGGAATGCAGAGGTGATGAAGACAAACGCTGCCATATTGGTCTGGGCATCTGCAGAGAGAATGCATGGGGCTGGAGACAGGGCTCAGCCAATGGAGTCTTAGTCTTGCAGAGGACTAAGTGTGGTTACCAGCGTAACCTGTAACTCCAGTTCCAGGGGATCTGACACCCTCTTCTGGTTTCCAAGGGCACCTGAGTTCATGTGCACAGACACATGCACATACATGCTTGTTTGCGCACGCACGCGCGCACACACACACACACACAATTTAAAAATAAAACAAATCTTAAACTTAATTGAGAACACACATTTGTGACCAAGAGGATCCCAAACCCATTTGTATTGTGATAGAAATGGAACTGGAGGAAGCGCAGGATGGGGAGATGAAATACGGGGCTCTCATTCCCCTCTCCAGGGCAGAGCTCAGGCCGGGCCCTCCAGGGATGCTGCTGGGGAAGCCCCGCCTTTGATCCGGTAGGAGGTTTGCCCTTTGCCCTCAATCCTTGCTATCAGACAATGTTGCTGTCATGATGGCTTTTGTCGCTGATCAGCAAGGGAGATGATGCTTACACTGAATCTTGGAGAGTGTGGCAGATGGACTAGGGTGGGTGGGTGGGGAAGTGTATTCCACACAGAAGATGATATAGCGGCATGGAGATGTGTAAAACTCCACACATTCAGGCTGTCAAGAAGGTTCATGGCCGGGGCTGGCAGGAAGTGAGCCTGAGGTGTCGGCAGGGTGCCGGCTGGAAGGCTGGGGTGTGGCTCTGGAGGCTACTGGACAGCTTCCAGTCTGGGATTGACAAACAAGGACATTCTGGTATTTGAATGATAAGTGCAGTAGATACCTGGAGGGTAGGTTGGAAGAGCCAGCTGGACGGCTGTTGCAGTGGTGTGAAGAGATAAGGGAGCATGGATGAGAAATACCTTGCCCCCGCCGTGTTGTGTGTGTGTTGTGTGTGTGTGTGTGTGTGTGTGTGTGTGTGTGTGCGCGCGCGCGCGCTGAGTGTGTAGAGGACCAGTTGAAGGAGGCACTGATATTATTCCATGAAGGTGCCTGACAGCAAGCTGGTCCTTCCATTCTTCGTGTCGGGTGCCTGTGGTGGAGCATCTCCAGGGACCACTGGCTGATGCTACCTAGTTCATCCTCAGGTCTGATGGGCACTTCATATGCACATGGGGTGCTCCGTCATCTAGGGTCAGTTCCCCCAGGACCCCTTTCGTGATGTGCCTCCTGGTCTGATTCTTGTCTCTGATTATTGGTGTCTTCAGGAGAGAATGCCCTTCTTTGTCCTCTGCCCCAGGTGTGCTATTAATAGTCAAAATGCCAGGCTAGTGGCAGAAGTCAGGGAGCAGAGTGACCGGCTTAGGAGGCAGGTAGGGCGCCATGGGTCCATTCCTGCCTCAATGGGCCATCCCCATTTATACTATTTCTCTTGCCTCGAGGGGTCAAATCTGCCCAAAACATGGGAAGCCCAGGTTTGACCCTTTGACCTCGGCTCACCAGGACAGGGATTCCTAGTGTCGTGTGAGGGCTGATAGACATGGGCATCTGGCACAGAATCTCGAGGCAGCGTGAGGTTCCCCCAGTGGCCCAGAGCATGTGGCCATGGAGGTTAGCATAGTCCTGATGTATAATTCACAGATAACCAGGACCTGCTACTGTAGACGAAATCCTATCTCTCCCCTGGCCCTCCCTTGGGCACAGAAAAAGATCCCATAGACAACCTCCGCCCAGGCCAGAGGGTTGTCCAGTAACAGTGTCCAGCACCCCTTGTTTTGTCCCCAGTCTGTCACAAAGTCCCTGTTCTTCCCAGGGGGAAATAGCACCAGACCCAATACAACAGGGCCCACGTCCTTGCAGCCTGGCACAATGGGCTCCCATGGAGTACACAGCGTTTCTTATTGTGGCATAAAATGCCATAAAGTCAGAACAAAGAGAGCCCAGGGCCTGGATGGGTCAGCAGCTTCCTGCCAGGCAGAGAATACAAGCAATTGTTTAAAAGCCAGTGGTGAGGCCAATGGCCAATTAGCACAGCCTGGAAACTGTGCCGGGACCATCAGAAAGGGATTCTGCTATTCAGATCAATTGCTAAAAGGAAGCAAGTCTGTTCACACTGCCAAATATAGAAGCCCCGAAACAGCAAAGGTGACCTGGGTTATCGCTGCTCTGTCCTCGGGACAAGCTGAGCTCCACCAGTGCAGAATACCAGCCCTGGTCCTGAGCACCTTGATGAGAGAGAGACAGGGAGCCCTAGGACAATCTGAAGCCAGGGAGTTGTACGCCTGTTCACAATTGCATTGTAAAAACAATTCATGTCTCATTGTCTTCTCTCTCTTAGTTGTCAAGAAATTACCCACAACCCAGACCGGAAGAAAATGAAAGTAGGTTTGGGGGTCCATCTTATCCTGCCCCCTTTAAGGGTGTCTGCTAAGCCATTTCTGTTCCTGTGTTGAGCCTAATGCTGTGGAAGGAAGTCATGACCACCACCCAGAGGCAAAAATAACCCCACAAAGCTTGGGAAACTCTAGCCTTCACTAACAGTCCATCAGGAAGGCTGGATGTGGAACAGATAAGAATTTTAATTCATCCTGAAGCCAAGGAAAAAGGTCAGCTAGGAGGAAGGAGTGTTTTCCTCCCCAGGATCCTGCGCCACTCAACATTTGATGAGGTTTTCTGAGTTTGTTTTTGTTTTTGTTTCCTGCTAGGATCCTGTCTGGGATTTTCCTTCCCAGATCCTAAAAGCAGGCTGGTTAGCCATTACTAGGCAAGCGTTTTGATTGGATTTCTGATGCCATTGAGTACCATCAAGCAGGTCTGTTGGATTTAGAGGTTGAACAAAGCCAACAGGTCTCCTGTCTCCTGTCTCCTTCAGACAGGTTCCTTATTCCATAGAAAGTCTCCCTAGAGAAAAACGAGCCTAATTAAAGCAAGAGGGCGCAGAGGCAAGCCTTAAGACTCTATCCACAGAGAAAGTGTCGCAGGGATGTGACAACTGGATTTCTCTGGGTTCTCAAAGGAGAAATTTTACCACAGCCTTCCCTGCCGGAAAGCTTAGGAGAGTGACTCCCATGCTGGCATCAACAATCATACCCTAAACGCAGATTCCTGGGCCCTCCCACAGACTCCACTCCAGCGATGGGGTGGGGCTCTGGAATGTGTCTTTCACGCATAGCTCACGGACAGGATTGATGCAGCCCATTGTGGGGATGCTTTGTGGGCCCCTTCCCTGCCCCCCACAAATAAATACCTGACCAGAAGAGACATTGCACCAGTCGAGAGCTCCCAGGGTGGGGCCCCGACTGCAACCCTAGAGAAGTCAGCTTGCTATTCAGGGCACGCAGTCCTAGGGAGCCAGGCTCACAGTGCTCAGAGATGGGAAAGGCCCTTTCTTCTCTGTACAAAAGGAACTGCTGCAGCCCCAATACCCGCGCGACTACGGGATCCAAATCAGCTTGCCCGACGGCCTGGAGGCCCCTGGAGCGAATCCCCAGGATGGCTCGAGCAGTCATCTCCAGACCCCAGCTTGCAGCCTGGGTGCAGCAGGGAAGGCGGCGGTGCGGTGTCTAAAAGACCTTTGTGTCGCCGCCCGCACGCACCGCCTCCCGAGGACCGCACCTCGGCCAGGCGTCCGCACACGGGTTATCGGCTTGGCCTCGGCGAGGGTCTTGTGCTCATATAGGGACGTGACAGGCTGCAGGGCTTGGTCCCCAGCTGGGAGACCAGCAGAGGGTCCTGTCGCCCGGGGCCCCGCCCCGCCTTGGAGGCGCCCGCAGCGCTACCGGGTTCAGAACCTGTGAGGCCGGGCGCGTCCGAGAAGATTCGGCTGGGCAAGGGCGCCCCCTAGTGCTCTTTGCCACCGCTGTGTCCTGCAGCCGCGGAGGGCTCCCCCAGACCCAGGGTCCGTACACTGATTGCCGGAAGAGCATCCTTGGCTTCTAAACCTGCTTCACAGGAGGCTGCTCTCCCTAGGGGATGTTTAGAAAGGAATACCGACCGGCGTGGTGGCCCATGCAGTTTGCCGCGAGTTCTAGGCCAGCCTGCAAGTGAGGTCCAGGGCGTTTGTCTCAACCGCCAACCACAAAAATAAGTCTCCACCGAGAGGGAAAGGGATTTGCTTCCCTCTCCGTTGCTCCTGTGCAGATGGTCCCTCTGACTGTCTGCCACTCATTCGCTATCTCGGTTGGGAGCTGGCCTATCTCCATAATGGGCCATTCGCAGGCAGGCCCGAGCGTGGCCGGTTCTTTCCTGGAAATACAGGCCAGGTTCCTTCTACCTGCTCCTAGACCTGTACACTCCCCAAATACTGGAGGAGGGTAGCTAGTTCGAGTTGTGCAGAGCCCAGGACAAAGAGACCAACATGCTGTCCTCAATGACTGACCACTGGCAGCCCTTACCCTGTCTCTGTGCCAACGCTACTATCAAGACACATGTCAGGCATGAGAAGCAGAGCCAGAGGAGGCCAGCCCTCCCCCTTGGCCACACGCTTCTTCTTTGGCCCCCACAGGCTGGCGTGACTCACCTGGTTGGCAGCATTTGGTTACTATGGCCTGCCAGCACTGAGTCATGACTGTGACCTGCCACCCCAGTTCAGTCCAGGTAAACACAGAAGGAAAGGACAAACATCAGGCACGGAGGGTGGCACAAAGGGTGCCAGCTGCCTTGTGGCCCTGTGGTGCCCACGCCAGCCGTCTTCCTGGGTACCTTTCACTGAACCAAAGACGGGCCCCCTCCCCAGTAACACTGAGGTGCTGTCATCTCAGGCAGATTCTTAGATGTGTGAGCCAACCTGTTATAGGGCTCCTGACCCAGCTTCTCCGACAGCTGCTTCCCAGCTGGCACAAATGACCATGACCATAGCCAATACTAAGGCCAGGAAGAGACCGCATCACCTGCTGATATGCATAAAGGTGATGAGCAGAACACAGACAAGCCAACTGGTGCAGCACGGGTAAGGGAAGTCGGGGCGGCTTTGAGACCAGAAGCAGTGGTGAGAGGGTCGGGGTATGAATGGCAGAGTGTCATTCCTCCTGTCCCTCACACTGCTTCAACTGTGATGAAGTGTTTCTACATAGTCCAGGAATGCTTCCTCAAACCAAGACAAAAAGAAGCATCTAGAAGAAGGGTTTCCCCCAGAATAAGGGAACCCCTCTCCTGTTCTATTTGCTGTACTTGGACCTTTTGGCCACCCCCTCCCAATGCCACCCTGCCCTGTTCCTTGCCATCACACCCCCACACCCCAATCATGTTAGGCAGTAGAGTTAACTTGGAAACCTCGTCCTGAGAAAAGGCAAAGGCTCTACCAGCTATTCAGCCTACAAATGTTATCACCAGGCCGGCTGGCAGAGACGGCTGAAATAGATTCATGAAGCAGCCCCTGACCCAGCTGGAGCCCTGGTGCAGCCGGTCTGGAGATTCCCCAGCCCCAGATTAAAGTGTCTGTTCCCCCATACCATTCGTATTACATTTCCGTGTGTGTGGCTGGCCCCTGGGGTCAGGGTAGAAGGAAGGGAGGTGGTGCCATGCCCCGTGTGGCAGATCCTGAAGTCTGCTGTGGCCCTGGAGCCTGAGAGATGGTCTTGCTTTCTAGGTTCCGAGACGGGAGATGATAATGAAAGCAGTGTTTACCCAGGCCGGGTCATCTAGCGAGGGAGCTGGTCGTGGAGCGCAGCAGAGACCTCTCCACCCAGAAGCCCTTCCTGTGCCCCCCTGTGCCTCCCTTCTTCCCTCCTTTTTACTGAAACTGAAGCCAGTGTGTTCGTAGTTACTGTTCTCACCTGCGCTACTCCGTTCAGGGGTCAGGCTTGAGCATCCGCGGGCAGCCACAGGGACCAACCTCGTCCCAGCTAAGATGAGCAAAACTGCCAAGTGCCAAGCGGGCTTCCCTGTTGCTGCCCCTCAGCCCAGCAGCCCAAGTGGACCCAGCAACTCTAGCAGTCCAACCACCTGGGCTCCTACTGCTGAGGGTCCCTATTCAGGCCTCAGCCCATCCAGAGTGGAGTGGAGCTATGCATTCAGTAAACTGACTTTATTCTCCCATTCTGTGCTGTGTTTATTTCCTCCAAGGCTGACAGTCTTGAGCCCCTCCCCACCGCCCACCCCACCTCGCTTCTGCTTGCTGCCCACCACCAGAAGCTGACACGTGTCAGGCTCTCATGGGCTGGGGCGAGCTGAATCCCATTTAGGATCAGTTGTGGGTGTGGACTCTGTGATCTTCCTCCTCATTGCATCTAAGGAATCAAAGACCGATGAGACTTGGGGTGATTTACAAAGAAAATCAGAGATGGGTAGCGGGGAAATTGTGTACGGTGCTGGAGGGCATGAAGGAAAAGAAGAGATCGCCAGCTAAGCCTGGTGGAACATTCCTGCAGTCTCAGCACCGGGGCAGGAGGATTATAAATTGGAGACCAGCTTGGGCTATTTATATATAGCAAGACCTAGTCTCAAAAATCTAGAGAGAAAAACAGACAAAAACAGGCTTTCAAAAAAAATGGTGGAAAGGAGACTGTGCCATTCAAAGATGCGAACTCAGAGAAAGAAACCACATCCTGAAGACGTCTCCGTCTATGATTTCTAGGAAAGGCAGAAGCACAGAGGCAGGAAGCAGATCTGGGAGACGAAAAGGAAGCTGGAGGTGAGGAAGGTGTCAGAGTGGTCACATGATGACAGTCACAGAAGTGGACAAATTCGCTCAAGTTCGTTGAACTGCGTGTTTGCCGAGTGGGAGTATGGCAGCCCCATTAGGGTAGGTGTGCATCCCTAAACGTCCTCAAAAATAGGAGACAGGCCAGGAAAAGGAGGAGGAAAAAGAGTTAAGATGAAGAGACACGAGGATTGGGGACATGGGCTCATCGTCTGTACCATGTGAATGATGTGTGATTATGCTTGTCTGTGATCCCAGCATTCAGGAGGCAGGGGCAGGGGAACCAGAAGGTCAAAGTCATCCTTATTACTTAGTTTGAAGTCAACCTGGGCTGCATAAAACCCTGTCAAAAAACAAAGACAGACAGGAGAGAACAGTCTGGAAAGAAGAATAAAGTGTAAATTGTGTGTCTGTGTGTGTGTGTGTGCATGTATGTGCATGTGTGTGATAGCACCAGAATGGGCCCATCATTTATTGATTTGTTTGTTTGTTTTGGTTTTTTTGAAATAGAGTTTCTCTGTATAGCTCTGGAGCCTGTACTGGAACTAGCTCTGTAGACCAGGCTGGCCTCAAACTCAGAGATCCACCTGCCTCTACCTCCCAAGTACTGGAATTAAAGGTGTGCACCACCCTGCCTGGCTCATCATTTATTCTTAATTTTTTAGATTTATTTTAATTGTATGAGTGTTTTGCTTGCTTGCATGTATGTATTGTGTACCATGTGTGTACCACATGTGTGCTGGTGCCTGCTGAAGTCAGAACAAGGCATCCAATAAGCTTGGGACTGGAGTTATAGACAATTGTAAGCCTCCATGTGGATGCTGAGAATCAAATCCCAGTCTTCTGCAAAAGCAACAAACACTCTTAACTGCTGAGCCAATTCTCCATCTCTAAATAATTAATATTTAGAAAAAAATTGTTTGAATGATAGGTGTGGTCATTTGGATTGGTATGGCCCCCATAGATTCATATGTTTGATTGTTTGACCCATAGGGAGTGGCACTATTAAGAGGTGTGGCCTTCTTGGAGTGGGTGTAGCCTTATTGGAGGAAGTATGTCCCTGTGGGGGTGGGCTTTGGGGTCTCATATGCTCGAGCTACACCCAGTGTAGTACACAGTCTTCCGCTGCCTGTGGATCAAGATGTAGAATTCTCAGCTCCTTCTCCATGTCCCACCTTGATGATAATGGACTAAACCACTGAACCGTAAGCCAGTCCCAGTTAAATATTTTCATTTATAAGAGTTGCTGTGATCATGGTGTCTCTACACAGCAATAAAACTCAAACTAAAACAATAGGTTCAAGGTGGTATTATCGTAAGTAAACAAAACTTAGATCAAACAAATTTCTTCTTAGCTTTAAGACCCATGCTCCCAGGACAGTCTCTGGTTTCCAGCCTGGCTCTCCCCTGGGGGCTCTAGACATTGCAATCTAGACGTGAATAATGGGAGCAATGAAGTTTTAGGAAAACTAGTCTAGGCTACCTAAATCCTGACCCATTCCTCTGATGTGTTCCGTTTAAGCAAAGTGATAGAACCCCTGGAAATAAATGGCTCAGCCAAGCGGCAAAGACCCCACATCAGAGGTAAAAATGAGCATCTTTGCTCACTAACAGAGCCCAGGCAAACCCACTGGGGTTGACAGCAGCTCCATGACCCAGACAAAATGCAAGGCTCCGAGTACTTAGGTTCATGCATGGGGCTCCCGGCTGCACAGACAAACGGGCCTTTTAAGGTTGAGTGAGGATTTGTCTAAGAATTGGTACTGAGAACCATGGAGAAGGGGACAGGCATACTTTAAAACAAACCATATAAGGGTTAGAGAGATAGCTCAGTGGTTAAGAGCGCTAGCTGCTTGCCTAGAGGACCTGAATTCAATTCCCAGCACCAACATGGCAGCTCACAACCATCTGTGACGCCAGTTCCAGGCTATCTGATGTTCTCTTCCAGAGTCTGCTGGCCTCTGTGGGTACCAGGCATGCGTGTGGTACACGAACATATGTGCAGGCAAAGCACCCATATACTTTTTTTTTAAGGTCCTGGAAGAGAGAAGAGAGAACAGAAGGAATTTTTGGTAGCTTGTGGAGTCCAGGAGAGGGAAACTAAAAAGAATGAGAAGGCCGTTGAGCAGGGAGGACACTAACAATCATTTAACACATGAGGGAAAGGAGACTGTATAGAACACACATGGAAGACTATTTACATAACAGATCTTATACAAGGGACTTGGGCATCCTTAGATATAGACAGCAACAGCAGGGCCTGGAATAGCAGGGAAGATGGTGCTTAGTATTTTGTTGCCCTTACCCTGGGGGACACCATGCATGTTCCCCAGATTCCAGAGAGGGGACCACAGCACAAATTCGTATATAAACTAAACTTAGATTTAAAAAAAAGGGGGGGTGCTGTAGATACGAACCGGGAAGCACAGTAACAGAAGGCCAGGTGTCCCCGCACTGCACAGCTAGACACCCCCACAGTAACAGAAGGCCAGGTGTCCCCGCACTGCACAGCTAGACACCCCACAGTAACAGAAGGCCAGGTGTCCCCGCACTGCACAGCTAGACACCCCCACAGATCTCAGAGGTTCCTGGAAGTGAGAAAGACAACATGGATGGGACTAGAAAAGAATCACTGACTGGGATCCCCAGAAAAGGCTAAATCTGAAGTCTTCTACCACCTGATAAAAGAGACCCGTATTTGACCCTCTGAATACATGGCCTTGAACCCCGATGCCACATTGGCCATAACAGCCTGCCTGCCAGTGTGATTCCCTCCTCTCTCTAGTGTTGGTAACTGCTTGCTTTCCACACAAGGAAGGTTAGGATCTGTCCCCTCCCCCTGGATGGAATTCATTATGAAGGGAGAGAGCAAAAGACTGAAGCCAGCCTTTCCCTGGGGGCCCCTTGGCAATACCCTCCCCAGGAAACTCAGGCCTGCAGGATGGCTGAGCACTTTTATCTCAAGGCCTGACCCCCAGCCCCTCTTCAGCTCCTTCCTTCCCTGAACGTCTTCCTTGCTAGTCTCTCCCACGGTGCTGTTTCTTTACCTTGTGTCTGCCGGAGTCTCCTGCCCGGCTGCTGCAGGCAGCTTGGCCAGGTTTGGGCAGGTTCTGTTCCAGGGTAGCCATGTGGTGAGGCTGGCTGGCTCCTCGCCCCTGCGGCCTCAGAGAGCTGCCCACTGGGCCAGTCCAGCTCTGCCAGGGTACCTGGGAAGAGGCCATCTCTGATGGCTGGGGGAATGCTGTTCTCTGGAGAGCCGCCCCATCTTCCTGTTCATTCATGGATCCATTGAGCTGTTACTGAATGTGCAGGTGGCCAAAGCTGGGCCAGTCCGGGCCTTCGAGTGAAGGCTGGGCTCTGCGTTTGGTAGACAATGCCCTCCGCCCAGGCCTGGGACAGGTCTCGGGACATCTGCCACTCGGGAGGCTCAGCAAAAAGCCTGGCACATAGAGAAGGCACTTCGTGTTTATTGAACTGAATCTCGCCAGAAGATAGGAGACTCTGTCACATGCTCCAGAACAAGAACTGTCCAGATTCCAGAGGGCAAGTAGCCAGGCCCAGAGCTTTCTTCCTGATCCTTCAGAGAACTACAGGAGCACTCTAACTCGCCACTGGGCAGACACGGCCATCAGGAGGGAGGCTTAGAACATGGTGTCTTGGGAGCCCTAGGGCCCAAGACGCTGTCGGACAAACTTGCTTGTGAGCGTGGGCTCTGGCAAAACTCCAGTCACCAGAGAAAGAAGAGAAAAATTAGAAACAGAGATAGGTAGATTCCTGGGGCTGGTAGGACCAGTTGGCTTGCTCACCCAGTCAACTGCTGGCACACACACGCGCACACACACACACACATACACGTGCGCGCACGCTCGCACACAAATGCATGAACGCGTATATGCAGGCAGACATGCACACACACACACACACTCAAGAAAATAAATGTCAAACACCACCCTTGGCTGACCCTGGACATCTGGGGCCTCACTCCTTCAGCTGCTCAAAGGACCCAATAGATCCCACAAACTGTGTTTTTCACAACCCTGCTTTCTTCTCTCTCAGGACAGGGGTCAGCAGTACCCAAGGGGAACCTCTGCCCCCAGAGTGGCCCCCAGCAGCCTGTCAAGCAATCCTTGAGCCATGGCCAATGGCGGAGTGCTTGACTCACAAAGGGGCTATTCTAGCCTCAATTTGGAGAGCAAATTACTTGAGGGTAAAGTGGGTTAATCATTAAGGACCCGAGTTTGGAGTAGGGTTCCTTTCCTAAGTGGCTGGTCTAGCCATCCCCATGGGTCTTGCTGTTAGAGCTGCAGAACAGGAACAGCTAGAAGAGAGTCCACTCAGGGAAGTCCCCTCTCACGCAGCAGTCCCCTTCACCCTGGGGTCCTAGATGGAAGCCTCTGGAACCTCCTGACACGGTGGCCTAGCTGGAGGCACATCTGATCCCCCCTCCCCCAACAGCTGACGCCCCCTCAGGCAAATCCAGCACTCGAGTTTCCTTGTGTCCTTTTTTAGTTTTTTCTTGAAACACTGGAAACCAACAGGGCCGAGGGCTTCAGGGTGCTTGGGGGTGGGGAGGATGGGGAATGAGGGCGAATGTTCAGTGTGTGTCTTTATGCAGCCTTTCTCTGTCCTTTAGGCTCAGAACCACAAGACCGCATTGCCTATCCAAAAAAAAACAAAACAAAACAAAAAAAAACAAAACAAAAAAACCCCCACAGAACTAAGATATAAAAAGTCACAAACATGGCAAACTGAGAACACGCAACACCTCTAACCGTGGCTATCATTCTGGCCCAAACCAACCACCACCCTCTGAGGTCTGAATTCTTACAGGAGTTTCCTCTGCACGGCCTTCCTGCCTTCACTCCCCATTTCCCATCCATTGTTTAAGTCCCTTACCCCAGTCACAATGGTGGTGTCAAAAGGTCAGGGGAGGGAGGAATGAATGGGATAAGTGGGGAGGTTCCCACCATGGGGAGTGACACGGAGCCTGAAGGAGAAGGGGATGCAATGTCAATACCTGGGCCAGGGTCAGGGTAGAGGGTCCCTAATGTCTCAGGGGACCAACAGGGTGACCAAAGGAGAGTGGCTGGGTGGGTAAAGACCAGGAAGCCGTGCCACAGTGTGGACATTGTGAAGAACGTGAAGAAAAAAAAACCCTCTTTTACTGGTGTGGTCTTCCCTTTGTTTGTGCCACCAACTCAAAACACCCGCTGAATCCAAGTGCAGATGAAGAGGGGACCTTCCTAGCAGGCAGGAGGCAGGTATAACAGATAGCCTTGAGAGGAGGATGTCGAGGAAATGCCTCTCAGAGTTGGACTAGGACCCTCCTTCCTCAAAGCCCAGCCCAGAAAATACCAGCAGCAGGGGGCTAACAGGATGGCTCAGCAGGTAAAGATACTTGCTTCCAATACTGACAATCTGCATTTGATCCCTGGGACCCACACAGTGGAAGGAGAGAACAGACTCCTCCTGCAAGCTGTCCTCTGACCTCCACATGCATGCTGCACCAATGTCACACCACACACAAATACACAGTAACAGTAGCAATGAGCATTTATGGAGCGCTTACTGCAGGCACTCAAAGGCACTCAGTGAGGACACTCTTCCTTCATCCTTAAGCATCCTTCCAAGAGCCCAACCGTGGGAGATGGGTCCTCTGCACCTACTCATGCTCACGCTTACAGGCAGGAACGACCTGGCTCCTGAGTTCTCCAAGAAGAGAGAGAATGAGCAGGACCAGAAGGGTGATTAAGAGGAAGTGTCCCCCAAGGGTTCAAAGGTAAAATGGCTACAGAAACCACATGATAGAGGCTGCAAAGCTGTCATTTATCTTGAAAGGGACATGGGAATCAGGGTGACAAAGGACTAAGAACGCTGGTATCTCAAACCTCTGGAAGGTGTTTTATTTATTTGCTTTTCTTTTTATTTTCTTCTTTTTTAAAAAAACAATAATAGCACATTTAGAAAATCAAGAACTACGATAGAGGGTCTGTGTCTTTGAGTTTTTGTTCACATTGCCCCGCACTGGGACACGGGGACTGGTGCTCTCCATCCTGGCTAGGTTCCTCCTCTTGAAAAGGTGCTGAGTGGCTCCCGGAGCTGGGCGCTATTCCCCTAGGTCACAGCAGATGGTAGCACCTGGTGCTGTCCTAGGCTACTGTTTCTCCAGGGTCCCTGATAACCCTCTTCGCTCTCCCCAAAGCAGAGCCTGAAGTTGGAGATATTAGGGAACTTATTTTGGTCCCCACAGGGGACTCTTTCAGGGACAGAGCCCTCCCCCGACCAGCAGGAGACAGACACCCCCTTGAATGGATAAGGTGTCCCTCCCTGGTCCCATCTCCACTCCAGCAAACACCACATTGGTGTCCTGGTTCTTAGACCTGAGCCACCTAGGTCCCTTCTGCCATACCCTAGGTCCATTCCAGCAGGCACAGGACTGACAGATGCTTGACCCCTTCAGCTGACCCCCACTGAGAGAGAGAGAGGACCCCCCCAAAAAAATCCCAGGGCCTTGGCTCAGAAGGAGGCACTGGGTGAGAAAAGGCATGAGAGCAAGGTAAGGAGACAGAAATGATGTGGTCAAGCAGGAAGAGAGAAGCGACAGAGAGCCACCCTAAGGGACGGGACAGGTGGTCCAGGCCTGCAAATAGGAAAGAGTCCTAGGCTGTGGGTCAGCAGGCTGAGGTTCAGGGATCTGGGGAGAAAGAGGCGGAAATAAGTTCTTGTTTCCCTTCTCATGTTGCCTTCAGTTACCACAGGGGTCCAGGCCCAGGTGACAAGGTCCCAGGACCAGGAGAAAGGGGAAATGCCCCGCTGTGCTCAGCCAGGTCTCAGCCTAGCATTTGTGGGAGGCTGGGTACTCCCACCCCATTGCATGCTCAGCCCCTGGATCCACAAACGGGACTGGTGGGTGATGGGGACCTGTTAACCCAAAGTCCCTGCCTCCCCAGCTCCAGCCCCACCCTGACCATGCCCTTGGCTCTATTCTTGTTGCTCATTCATTTCCATATCAGACACCAGGATGTTCTTCTCGGTGGCCTCTGCTGGGCCAGAGCTGCTGCGGCTGTACCGGGCCCCTTCAAAGGACCCACGTTCTGTGCTCTGTCGGCGCCGGTAGAGGATGAAGGCTGCCGTCCCCAAGACCAGGAGGAGCAGCACAGCCATCAGCACCACTACCAGGGCCACCGGGTTATCAGGAAGCGCTGCTGAGACAAGGAGGGGAATGCACATCAGGCCACAGCCACGCCCACCAGGGAAAGAGGAGCCAGGGAAAGAGCCAGACTCTGGGCTTGTCACCTCCGCTCACCTGATGGCAAGAAGCTGTTCTCTCCCGCTGCAGAAGAGGGAAGAGCCGGTTAATCACAATCAGTCCTCACGGGAAACGGTCATAATTTAAGCAAAGGCCTGCAAAGTGCTTTCTGAATGTCACTCTGCAAATGCACTGAGCCATCTATGACTCTGTGACCCGGCTACCATGACTCCCATTTCAGATATGAGGAAATTCAAAGACGTGCCTCAGATGGAACAGGTATGCGTGTGGGGGGGTCTATGTATGTGTTCTTATAGGTGAGTGCACTAAGCATGTGCATGCATGTGGAGGTCAGAGGTCAACGTTATCGTGTGTCTTCCTTGATGGCTCTCCACATTATTATTATTATTATTATTATTATTATTATTATTTTGAGACAGGGTCTATGTGCCTGAACCTACAGCTTATATGAGTCAGCTCTTCTGGCCGGCCAATGAGCTCCAGGAACCTATCATTTCAGACATACACATATACCCCTTCCTATCTTGGGGTTACAGACATGTGCACTTAATGCTGGGCTTCTATTTGGGTGCTGGGAATCTGAACTCAGTCTCATGCTTGCATGGCAGGTACTTTACCAACTGGACTGCCCCCCGCCACCAGACCTCAGAAGGCAGAGCTGATAAGTGATTCATCCAAAATATGAACCACATCCCTTGTCCTTAACTAGCAGAGAATGATGGAGCTCGCTGACCTCTGGTGCCTGCTGTCTGCTCTGGAGATTAAGTCCCAGGGTTCATGTTCACTACAGACTAATGAACCTGATGCCTTCCCACCCAAAGCTTCTGCCCCTGGACACCAAGGCCCAGCGGTGGGCATGGAGGGCTGAGCACATGCCTTCTGAGAGCCTGACTCACCTCTAGGGAGCTTGCACACAACTCCCATGGTGATGTTGGTACAGGCACCGGGGCGCCACAGCCCACTGCTGCTCTGGATCCAGTAGCAGCTGTTGTGGCTCAGCATGCTAGGGCCCAGGCCAGGGGGTCCCCAGTTCGAATAGTTCACGGCTGTGTTGTCTTGCCAGACCAGCATGCCTCCTGCGGAAGGAAGCAGATGTGGGAAGGGGAACAGGTGGGGCTTTTATAGGTGGAAGGAAGCAGACATTCTCCCTGACTCCTCCCCTTTCCCAAGCCCACCTGAGGCCTGGTCCTCCCCATACCTCACACAGGGCACCTACCTTTGGGGTTGAAGTTCATGCCCAACCAGGCTCCTCGACTCTGGGCTTCAAAGGTCTGCAGGTGCTCCCAGACAAACACATTCTCCATCTCATCAAGAATGGACAGGACGGTCCCACCCGCTGGACTCAAAGGAAGGCCATGTTAGGACAAGGAGTGCCCCACCCACACCCATCCACAGCGGCCCGAGTCTCAGTATGTGTGTGCCACTGGATACATGTCACAGTACAGTCTGTGTATTAAAAGGTAAGGGAGAACTCGGGGGTAGGTGCTACCTATAGGCAGAGGTTTAAGTCCCGTCTCCAGGTCTGAGAGTCTGGGAGCCAGGCTGGCCCGCTCTCACCCACCTTTCTGGCAGCGCTGCAGCGCCTCCTTGTGGCCCAACAGCAGCTCCATGTGGAAGGCGTAGCAATGATCCCTGAAGGGAATCCATGACGAGTCAGCCAGCCCCTGAGGACAGCTGCCGCGGTAGCTTATCCTTCGGGGAGTAGGGGGCCCTGTTGGAGTGCAGGATTGAGGATGTGGCCCAAGCAACCTCCCAGGACCACTGGCACACGTCCCAGCCTCGGCCCCAGCGGGTGGTACTCACCCCTGCTCACCCCGCACACTGCCCCCTGCAGCTTGGTGTCACAGCTGGTGGTGCGCCACGTCCCATCCACGTCCACATAGGCACAGCCTCCCGCCTGCTGAGGCTCCCCATCTTGCCAGCCCACATAATTCAGAGGCTCCTCTGAGAGCCAGGAATAGCGCCGTGAGCCCTGGGCATGAGGTTGCCACGGGTGAGAAAAAAAGGGGGACAGACTCGCAGGGTGGGGGCAGACAAGGCAGGAAGGAGAAAGGGAAACCGAGGCAGAAGGTAGGGTGGGGCAGGGGAGAAAAGAAACTTGACTTGGCAGCCCACCTCCTCACTGGTCAGCCCAATCCACAGTGGTGCCTGCAGCCCTCTGGCAGCCTGTGTGAGGAAGGCCTGGGTGTAGGGATCAGGCACACGTGCCAGGCTGGCATTTCGGCTCTCACACAGCAGGAGGGCATCTTGCCAGCGCAGTGGCTTCTGCAGCAGTCGGAAGGTGCCGTTGAGGTAGGAGAGCTCAGTGCCAGGGGCAGGGGGTGTTGCTGCTGGGGATGGGCTCAGGGAGGGGTCTACAGGGAAGGGGGGCAGGGCTCAGGCTGGGCTCTGCCGGCCTTACCCCATCCCCAGGTATGAGGCTAGGCCAGAGAAAATCAGACATCAGGCCAAGGGCAGGTCTCGGCTGGGCCTGCTTGCATTGATCAATCCTTGGCATCAGCCACTGTTTTTATTAATGAGCTTCATTTGCTAACATTCAGAGAAAAGCTAGAGCCTTGACAGACTCCTGTCCAAAGAACCCATGGCAGAGGAACCGGGAACCATGCAAGAAGCTGGAGATGCCTTGATTTTGAGCCTTAGGGGGTTGTGATCTCAACTATGCCAGTATGTCACACAACCAAGTATCTGGCTCCCAGTGGCCTTCCTCCTGAGACCATCCGCTTCCCAAACAGATACATGACTCTGGAGGGACCTCTAGAACCCTCGAAGACAAAGGAATAGCGTTTGGTCCCCTCTGGCCTAGCCCAGAGCCGCTAGGCGGTGCTGGAGTGTCTACGGGCAGCAGCGGCACAAACATACCTGTGCCCTTCTGGCAGATGAAGCCGTGTGTCTCCTCCGTACAGCTCCGATCATCCCAGCGGCCGGTGAAGTGGGCTGAAGGGCTGTGCAGGACCACCGCACAGCTGGTCTGGGGGGAAGAGGCTACTCAGGGAAAGACCAGTGCTTTTGATACCACTGTCCCATGGAAGGGTGGCTGGGGCTGGGAGACAGGGGAGAGGACAGCACCAAAGGCAACAGGGACAGAGGAAAGCAGAGCAGTGTCCTCACCGGCTTGGTGCCACTGGGAGCAGGGCTGGGGCCGGAGGGCTCTCCTGGCGCCCAGTTGGCATACAGCAGAGGTTCCTGCTCAATCCATTGGAAGTCCCTCTGCGAGGCATGCAGGCCAATCCAAAGGTCAAAGGTCACACCGGGGAGGCTGGCTGTGATGAAGGCTGGTCCCCCAGAAGATAGGCAGGAGTGATGGAGTGATCAGAGCAAACTGATCCCTGCTAGCTCTGCTCCAGCCAGTTGCAGGACGACTGTCATGGAGGACACCAGTGCCTCCCCATAGGCTGACCCTACCTTGCTCTAAGGGGTTTGCAATGGTGACCAGCTGGGCTTCTTGCTGTTCACAGGAGAATTGTGCCTCTGACCATTTCACCCTGTCCTGAGGGTCCTGGCCCTGGATTCGGAAACACTGTGGGGCAGGGGATGTGATTGATACCCAGATCTACATCTCCGTCCCACAAACCCAGAAGCCCTGCTGGGTGCCCCTCAGCAGCTGATGCCTAGGGGCTTTCAGACTGAGGCAATAATGCCAGGCAGAGGGCATATGGACCTCCCTGGACAAAGCCCCGCCCTCTCATCCTGTTACAGGATTCACAAATGCCCAGATTCTGTTTTGGGGGGATTCGGGGAGGGGAACTTGATACTGTTTGAGACAGGGTCTTGCTATGTAACCCAGGCTGGCCTGGAACTCATGGTCTTCTGAACTCAGCTCCCTAATATTGGGATTACAAATGTTCACCGCCATGCCCAGCTTGGTTGTGTATGTGTACATGTGTGGGTGTGAGTGCATGTGTGTGTGCTGATGGAGGCCAGAGGATTGTTGTTCCTCAGCTGCCGCTTGCCTTGGTTCTGTTTTGTTTCCGAGACAAGGTCTCCCATTGGCTTGGGCTCACTGATTAGGCTAGGCTGGCCAGCCAGTGAATCCCAGGGCTTCTCCTGCCTCTGCTTCCCCAGCACTGGGGTTCCAGGTGTGTCCAACCTGCCTGGCTTTTTGTTTTGTTTTGTTTTTGTGGGTTCTGAAGATCATACTCAGGTCTTCATGGCCTCATGTATAGCCAACACTACCAACTGAGCTGTCTCCTAACACTATTTTTGTTTTGTTTTTGGTGTGTGTGTGGGGGGGTGTCTGTAAGTAAGTGTGTGTGTGTGTGTGTGTGTGTGTGTGTGTGTGTTGTCTATGTGTGTGGTGTCTGTGGTTAATCTCATAATAATTGAGATTAGCAGGGCAGTGGTGGCCCATGCTT
Organism: Ondatra zibethicus; assembly: GCA_004026605.1. Lineage (NCBI taxonomy): Eukaryota > Metazoa > Chordata > Mammalia > Rodentia > Cricetidae > Ondatra > Ondatra zibethicus. The sequence continues at coordinate 141,402 of PVIU01001225.1, read as the reverse complement.
TTAATCATAGCTAGCACTTGGGAGGCAAAAGCAGGTGGATCTCAGAATTCGAGGCCACCCTGATTTACAGAGCAGTTCCAGGACAGTCAGGATTACACAGAGAAATCCTGTCTAAAAACATCAAACAAACAAAGAGTTGAGAATGGTAGGTACTAGGGACGGTAGGAAGGAAGAAGGAATAGGGAAAGTCCCATACTGAGCACTAAGGTAAAATTATGTAAGATCAAGTTTGTTTGATGCTATGGTGCAGCAAGGTGAACATGACGAGATGACTGTGTCATAAGGTGACACACAGTGGTAAAGTGACCATCAGGTGACTGCAGAACAATATGTATTGAGCGTTTCAGACAATTCAAAGGAAGGACTCGGGATGGCTTCCCTTAGAGCAAGAATATGCCTTCAAGGAGACAGACGCATCTACCCTAACTTAAGCATCATACAATATATGAATGCACCAAAGCATACATGGCACCCCCTACGTAGCTATCACTTTTATGTTTTTCTATATCAGTGAGAAAATAAATTTAAATAAAAAGAAATGATTTTTATATTGCAAAACAAGAGAATGAAATATATGCAGTCATATGGTCTTATTAAAATTGCATAAATAGAGCTGGGCAATGGTGGCGCACGCCTTTAATCCCAGCACTCGGGAGGCAGAGGCAGGTGGATCTCTGAGTTCAAGGCCAGCCTGGTCTACAAGAACTAGTTTCTCAGGACAGCTAGAACTGTTACACAGAGAAACCCTGTCTTGAAAAACCAAAAAAAAAAAAAAAAATCATAAATATTATTATAATTGATAGGTTGTGTGGCCCAAACATATTTTCATTCCCCTAATAATTTCTAGGGGCTGGAGAGATGGCTCAGTGGTTAAGAGCACTGCCTGCTCTTCCAAAGGTCCTGAGTTCAATTCCCAGCAACTACATGGTGGCTCACAACCATCTGTAATGAGATCTGGTGCCCTCTTCTGGCCTGAAGGCATGCTTGCATGCAGAATACTGTATACACAATAAATAAATCTTGAAAAAAAAAATTTCTAAAGATACTATCTTTAATCTCTGTTTTCAGTTCTGTTCTTGTGCATAGCTGACTCCATGTGATGATAGTCTCATCGGTGTAGAAGCAACTGTAAATTTTTCTTGTTTATACACATAAACATAAATAACATATACACAGATACAGATTGTATATCAATGCTCAATTCTTTGTTTTATTAGTAAAGTTCATTATCAAAAGGTTTGACAACTACTGATCTAGAAAACTCGTAGAAGTATTTAGAAAACCTCACTCCCTGGTAGATCTGGTATTATACACCAGCCACTTTCCTAGGAGCCTCGATCTCATTGGCAGAGAGGCTGGTGGGGACAGACAAGAGGTCATACAGGACTCTGTTGCTGCCAAATGGCCAAGGCTCCTGAGGCTCAACCATCCCACTGTTCCCATCCTCTCCCCTGGCTCTCTTGGTGTCCCCTCCCAACTGCCTACCTTGTTAAGGAACTGGTTCCAGCCAGTGGGGCAGCCTCCTAGGGCTGAAGGTGGCAAGTCTGGGGGCTGAGTCTCTCTAGAGCTGTTGCTGCGCTTACAAATGTAGGGTAAGGCTGTGTGGCATCTCTGGTCCCCCCAGTCCTCTGTGAAGGGGAGACGAAAACTGTTACCATAGGGCGGGGCGGGGCGGGGGGGGGGGGGGGGGGGGGGGGGGGGGGGGGGGGGGGGGGGGGGGGGGGGGGGGGGGGGGGGGGGGGGGGGGGGGGGGGGGGGGGGGGGGGGGGGG
>PVIU01001225.1:0-139531 GCA_004026605.1 Ondatra zibethicus | reverse complement strand
ATGGCCCGCCTGGGCCCACCCGGATACCCCCAACCTTAACCCCTAATGCTGACAATATCCCTCTAGTCCTCTTCATACTCACCTTGGCTGGCTGTCATGTACACACACTTCTTTTCCTTGCCGATGGGTCGAGGTCTTCCCGGTGCCCAAGAGATGAAGTTTATAATAGAGCCATCTGTCCACCTACGGAGTCAGAGAACTCAGATTCAGCCTCCTCCATATCTAGCACCGGAGGCACAAATGGGGCCCAGTGCACCCAGAGACCCCAGGCCCTACCGCCTCTAAGTAAAGCCCTTCCCCAGCATGCACTGGGCTATCTGAGATGCCTGAAAACCCTACAGCCAAGAAGTGCCCAGATCACCACTGACTTCTAGTCTTTCTGCCTCAGGCTCCCTAATTCATGTACGGCAGGCACTGACTGGAGTCCCCTGGAGAGTAGCATATATGCTTTGTCCATGTCCTGGCCAGTTTTGTCCATAATGTGACACCAGCTATAATGGGAAAGGGCCACCACTATGTAACACTCAGCGATCGCTGGATGCTATAGTAAGGGCTTAAAACTATTATTTATCAAACAGAGCACTGTGATATCCAGTGGCTTTTTGCTAGGTCTTGCATCTTAACGACATGAATGCTCTATTTTTGTGGATCTGAGTTTGAGAAGTGGTAGTGGCATGGTGACCCTGTCAACAGCATGTGCCCCAGGGTCTCCAGAGCAGGAAGCCACAACGAGGTGGACCACAGCAGATGCAATAGCTTAGCATTTTGTCATCTGAAACTTGGCAAACTGGTCCACACTGTCAAATATACTATGTGGTATTGAGCAATAGTACTCCTGAGCAAATCGTGGCTTTTGCTTTTTTAAAAAATGTATACCTAGTTAGAAACTAGCCTAAAAGTGATCGTCATCAAGGGGCTGGAGAGATGGCTCAGGTGTTCAGAGAGTGTACTGCTCTTCCAGAGGATTACAGTTCACTTCCCAATACACACATGGGTGGCTCACAATCACCCGTAACTCCAGGAGATCTGGTGTCCTCCTTTGGACTCTGTAGGTACCAGCACATGCATGCACGCACACACACACAGAAATACATACACATACATAAATTTTCAAATCTTTCAAAAATTAAAAATGATTAAAGGAATACTGCAGTACAGTTAACAATTAACCTTTAAAAATAAAATGAAGCCAGGTATGGTGGCGCACACCTTTAATTCCAACCCTGGGGAAGCAGAGGCAAGGAGATCTCTATGAGTTCAAGGCCAACCTGGTCTACACAGGTAACCATGGCTATACAGTGAGACCCTGTCTCAAAAATAAATAAATACCTAAATTAAATTACAACTGATTTATTTATTTATAGAAATAAAACTTTTTGGCATTTTGGAGTATTTGTTTATAGTCCAGGAATCAACCCCAGGGTCTCAAGAACGCTAGGCAAGCATCCTATCACTGAGCTACATCCCCAGTCCTTCAATTTGCTACTACTAATTCTTACAAGAATCCCAGGAGCCAGGTGTCACTATTGTCACCTTCAGATAAGAAAACAAAGGTCAGAAACAGGTCACTTACTTGTTCAAGGCCATGTAGTCAGTGAGGAGCAGAGTTGAATTCAAATGCAGGTCTATCTGTCTGCTTGGTCAGCCCCAACACCTGTAGTCTGGTGACACAGCTAGCCACGGGCACATACATACACACACACACACACACACACACACACACACACACTCACACACATGCGCCTCTCACACCTGCTGCCCACTAGCGCTCCCACCTGAAGCGTCCATCATTCTCCGAGGTGTGCAGGCCGATCCACCAGTGCTGCTCCTGGCCTGAGGAGAACTGGGGAAGGAGGCAGGCAGAGGTTAGCAGTCTCCCTGTCTTCAACCTTCTCCCTTTCCGAACCCATAACCATTTGCTGTCTCTCATGCCCACCTTCTGTAGGTTTTGCCCCAAGAAGTCCAGCTCTGCTTGGCTGTGAATGGAGGTCAGCTCTGCTTGGAACCATGTGCAGATGCGCTGTGCTTGCGCCCACGATGAGTGGTGCTCAAAGAACTTATATTCCGCCTCCTGGAAGCGCAGCCACTCCAGCCGGCCTATGGGAGCAGCGCAGGGGTGGGAGCAGGCACCAGGCCGCTAGACAGGCCCTCGAAAGCTCTGGGCTTGGACAAAGCCAGAGCATGCAACAAGTGACTTGCAAAGATGAACCTGGGACAGGCCCTTGGCTTGACCCTCCTTCCGCACCATGGATAGCAGGGCAGTGGCATCCAGTGCTAGTTAACTTAGTCCCCCTTGGGGTGGAACCCTTGACCTGCTTTGGGTCAAGGTAGGGATCGGGTAGCCTGGGGGCCTCACCTTGTGGACCAGCATCTGGTTCCCGCACATCTACACCTACAGAGCAGAGTCAAAAATGTCAAGGGAGAGGGGGGCCGGATCCCCCAAATTCCTGGCTTCAAAGTCCTTTTCCAGCACTTGCCCCACCCCACCCCCACTTACTACCACATCCAACCTCTCGGGATCTTGCAAATCCAGTCAAGCTGTGTCTGGCACTGCATGGCCACCCACTGCAGGGAGGCCAGGTCCAGCACTGCACAGCCTCGGATGTCATCATCGTCGTGACGGCTCCGGTCAAAATTGTGGTAGGAAAACTAGAAAGCAAGACAAAGACGGAAAACGGGATGTATGACAGGCAACAGAGAAGGTCAGTCGGGGCTGAGGTCTGCCAAGCTGGGTGAGCCTACCCACCTCCCCAGCCTGCCTCCTCCACAGCTCCTCACCCCTAGACCATCGCTCCAGCGCCAGTTCTGACCCTCCCGAGGATCTTGGCGGTTCAGGCCAATCCAAAACCAGTGCTGCTCATGGTTCTCAGGCTCTGACTCACTTGGGTGGGGACAGAAGAGAGGGGAGGTGAGAGTGGCTGGCACAAACATAGCACCCGGCCACCACCAGCTGTCTTCCGGGTAGTCTACGGAGCCCAAAACCTCTCCATCAATGCTGCAAACTAATGAACCAAAGCACTGTGGGATTTGTTTGTTTGTTTGTTTGTTGAAAGTTCCCTCCCTAGAGACAAGGAAAGCCAGACCAGGTGCCCTGTTTAACTCAAAAAGCATAGCCTGCCTGCCTGGACCTTGACCTCTTTCTAGGGTACCCTGATCAGCAGAAGTCGAGATGTTTCTCACTTGGGGAAGTTAGAGAGTTGGTGAGCATACGGGGTGGGGGCGCGTAGGAGAAACCAGAGGATCTGGAGCTCAAAACACCCGGATTCAAATTGTGACTCATGAAGGACCCACGTGACACCGGGAAACAGCCTAATTCATCGGTACAAGCTGAGCATGAGACTGTATGACAGACAGGATGGCGAGGGACCCCAACAGTCACACGTGAGCATGAGACTGTATGACGGGCAGGGTGCCGAGGGACGCCAACAGCCCACATGTGATGGGCTACAAAAAGTGGCAAACATGGGCTGCTGTAATTACTAGTCAATTGATAAAATCCTGACTGCTAGAAGGAGATTAAGATCTTGGGAAGCCTGGGTCCACTTGTTTTGTTTTTTGGGGTTTTTTTTCCACCAATAATAAATGGTTGCAATGCCATGTGCCATAAATTACAGTCCTCGGAGCCTATGGGGAAAAGATGGGATGTGGGCACGCTCCTTATCCATTGCCTGAGCACTTTCAGCTTTTCTCTATCTGTCTTTCAGGCTGGTTTAGAGAGGGGTGGGTTCTTATGAAATGCTGCCAGCGGTGGAGCTGGGTTGGAGTGGGTGCGGGAATTCACAAAGGGAACTGCTTCTGAGAGACAAGAACCGACGTTGCTGGCTACGGGACACTGGTTACCAGCAGGGTCTCCTGTGAGTGGGTCACCCCTGTGCATTCACCCAAGATTCCAGGAGACCATGGCAACTTGAAGACAGCAGGATGGTTTTGCCATTACTCACAGATACAGGTGTTTCTAAGCCCCAAATGGACCCTCTGAGGGCACTGCCAATCTGTCCACCTTCTCACCCTGGGGCCTGACAGAACCAAGACTCTAGCAACCAAGCCTGTCCCCACCCAAGTGCAGGCCACCACACCCATTCAATACCCAAAGATCTTGTTGAGCAGGTTAGCCACAAAATGTTCCTCCTCATAGCTGGCCAGACTCAGCAGCTGGGCCCCCAACTCCCGGCAGACCCCCAAGGCCTGGACCCAGCTCTTCTTCTCCTGCAGCCGCTCTGAGCTGAACACCTGCAGAAGCAAAGCCAGCTGTCTAAGCTGTGGCCATGGGCATCTGCCGCCTTCTCAGTGCGGCAGTAGGATTAGGTGCTGCGGCTTCACCAGGCAGCGACAGCTAAAGACAATCCTATCTCAGGAAGGCAGGTGATACCGTCGGCTCCTGGCAAGAACCCCTCTGTACCTCATCCTCAGACTGGGAGTTAAGCTCTAACCCAAGCAGAGGCACAACTGACTGAGGACAGGCTCCGCCTCCCCCCCCCCCCACTGGACTTCAGTTTCCGTATGTAAGAAAAGGCCCCAGAAGCCAGGCATCGTGACACACGCATACAAACCTAGTACTTGGGAAATAGAGGCAAAGGTCATAAGGTCAAGGTTACCCTCAAGTGTATAGTGATTTTGAGGCCAGGCTGGGCATAGTGGCTTAAGCCTGTATCAGCACTTGAGAGGCTGAAGCAGGATTACCAAGAGCTAGAGGCCTGGGCTACAGAGCAGGACCCTGTCTCAAACGCAAATACAAAAATCTGAAGCAACAAAGCAAACTGGTGGTTCCCAAGCTTGTCAAATTACCAGGCCCTACCCAGACCTTCCAAATCCCAACCTCCGCGTGGCATCCAGAGAAGGCACTAGGGACAGAGCCCAGGGCCTTGTACGTGCTTCACTAGCAGATTCTCCTTTTGTCAGTGTTCCCAGGGGACCCCGAAGAACATGCTGGGGTCCGGCTCCTTCAGCTCTTCCTATCTGTTCAGCACCTACTACGCATCAGGCCTCAGAACCCACTGACAAATTCTCCATCAGCAATTACTCCAGTCTGTAGTCTAGACTGGTACCCCAGGGTCATGACAGTCCGTCCCCAGGTCCTCCCGGCTGGGCTGCCTCGGTGTTCTTGTCCCCCTCTTCCCTCCACCACGCCAGCTGGAGTATCCCACCTTATAGCAGTGTCGAAGTTTAGGGTCTGAGGCCCAGCCCTGGGGACAGGAGCCAGTGAGGCTGGGTGTGGGGTCCGGCCCAGGCAACTCTGGTGTCACTGGCGTGCCCAGGCTCTGTCGGCAGATGTAGCGAGCCCGGAATGATGTGCAGTTCTTCACCTCCCATAGTCCCATGGCACTGCCCGTGGCCAGAGCCACACAGCCCCCACGTCTGTACCCTGAAAAGAAGAAAGAGCTTATCTCTATAGGGACGAGCTCTGGGGGCCAGCACCCAAATGAGGGGAAGGCGTGAAGCACAGTCCCAGTTCCATGACTACTTGCTGTGTAGGGGATACTTAGCCATTTGGAGCTATCTCATTATGTACCCCATTAGGTTATAGGAAGGTTAAGAATGATACCGAAACTGGGAGTAGTGGTACACACCTATAAGCCCAGTACTCAGGGGGCTGAGGCAGGAGGATTGCTGCAAGGTCAGTCTGAGCTACATAGTGAGACCCTTTCTCTAAAAAAGACAATAAATGTGAAACACATTATTGTTGTACAGATAGCAAGTATCTGTATCCTGCTCACTATTGTGTGCACATTACATAAGTGATCCCTTTTCATAGGTTAAATATATATATAAGCCTCACTATAACCCACTCTATAAGCAATGTACCATCATCCCCATGTGAAGATGAAGAAACAGAGGAGGCGCAGCTAGCAAACGGCAGTGCCAAGGGTCTGAGCAGGCCCGCAGGCTCCAGGGCTAACGGGTCACACGGTACAAAGGAACAGCTGACTGGGAAGGCCTTGCACTAAGTACTGATGCAGCTATGGGTCTACCACAGCCCCTGCTTCAAGTCAGCCATACGGGGTTGACGGCTCACCAGGCTGGTCTCGGTTCCAATGGGTGTATATGACTTCATCCCCACTGAGCCAGCGGAAGGAGCCTGTGCTGTTGAGGTCTTGCAGGGCTGTCCAGAAGAACTCGCCCTCCCAGTTATAGATGAGGCTGCTGACGAAGGCCTGCTCAAATCTTCAGAAACAAGCCAGTTAAGGCAAGCCACTTACCAGGAGCTTCCCCTAAGCCCTGGGCCACAGGCCGGACACCCCGCCCCAGAAACTCAGGTACTCTGCATGGTCAGTAATGCGCCCTGGAAAATGGGGTGCCTGAGGGCTGACAGAGTATCCAGGCTCCCTCTATTGCCTATACTTTTATTTCTTGGGCATCCAGCCCAAACCTGCAACCAACCCTCTCCTTCTCTACTATGAGGTCCTTAACCACACAACTCTTTCTTGTAACAGACATCAGCCCACTGAGGCTCACAGGACTCAGGCAAGGTCAGAAAAGAAGGCTGGCCGGGACTTCTGTCCGTCCTTTATACCTGTTGGTGATGGTGACCAGCTGAGAGCCATGGTCAGTACACAGCCGCCGGGCATCACTGTAGGTCACTTGGTCCTCTCCCAGCCAGTAGCAGGATGGGCTATGCCATGTCCAACCCTGGCTCGAGAGAAAAGACAGGAGGGGGTGGCTATGGGAGGAGGACTCCACCCTTAGCTGCCAGTGCTTGCGCAGCAGTGACATCAGGACATGGCTGGGTATGTGCAGGACAGGGACTAACTTGGCTCTGGAGATCAGTGCCTGTAGTATGTTCTGCCTCCAACTGCTCTCAGCTCTCCCTACCACGACCAACAACTGTTGGACCCAGGCAGAGGCACTGCTGCAGATAGCTGATAGCCCTGCCTAAGGTCTGCCCCTGATAAATACGTAGCTTTTTAACCAAGAAATACAGGGGCTGGACATATAGCTCAGTGGCAAGAACAGACTTCTAGCATGTATGGGGCTTGGGTTCAGTCCCCAGTACTGAAAAAAGGAAAACAAAACCAAAAGTAATCAGGGGTTGGAGAGATTGCTTATTTGGTAGAACACTTACTATGCAAGCATGTAGACCTGAGTTCAGATCCCCAGAACTCATGTCAAAAAACAGGTATGGCAGCACATGCTTTTAATCTCAACTGTGAGGAGCAGGAAGCAGACAGAGTCTTACAGACTCTGGTCTTACAGTCTGCTGGTCAGCCAACCTAACTTACTCCTGAGGTTGGCCTTTGTCCCCAACATGAACACAAATACACATGTGCATTCATACACACATAAGCATTTAACATGTGCACATGTGCACACACACACTCATAAAAATAATTACCTAAAAATAAACAGGTGCTGGCAAGATGGCTCAAAGAGTAAAAGGCCTTTGCTACAATAACCTAAGTTCAATCCACGGATCTCACGGTAGAAGGAGAAAACTGATCCCCAAAATCGTCCTCTGTTCTCCACACACACACACACACTATGACACATGCATGACACACACTCCACTCACACCCCTGCCATGCTGAGATGGCAAAACACAGTGGGGAGGTCCATCACCCGCATACCCTCCTTCACAACTCACAGCCTCCCCCTTTATTTTCCCCAAACTCTGCTAGACCCCAGTGAGCAGGACAAGGAAGAGAAGGCCTCTCTCCACCAGAGGGGACAGCCAAACACACTCTGTTGTCAGACTGAGGTATTAAAAACTGCACAGAGCAGCCTGCTCCTACCCTGACTAGAACACTCTTAACAATTTGTTTGGTCTCTTTGTACTTGGCTGTTATAGGAAGTAGCTTCCTCATAGAGACTCAGAGGTAGGTGGGGCCCTATGCGTCCCCCCATAGCTCCCCTCCCCGCTCTCCCTAATACCATCCCCTCAAGAAGGAGCAGTTAGGAAACTAGAAGATGGAAGGATGCTGCGGGGTTTCCTCTGCCTTCCCCCCCTCCGCCCACCCTGGGAGCCCTTTGGAGCCCCCAGGGCTGACCCCATCTTGGGCAGTTCTAAAAACACCCTCACCTTCCGGCAGCCATGATCCTCCTCGGCAGCACCCTGGCTCAGTCGGCCTGCCTTCTTGCAGATGGATGGCAAGGATTGGTTACAGGGACTGTCATTCCAGCGTCCTTCCTAGGACACATGAGAGGGAAGCCTCACCCCAAATCCCACCCTCCCCACAAATCTGTTTCTAGATCTGAACCTGTCTCTTGCTTGCTGTGCGATTCCTAGCAACCAGCCTGATTTCTCTCTGTCCTAGGCTGTTCAATGGAAGGAGCAGAGTTAGCTCAATGGGCTTCATGGGTAAATGAAAGAACAAGTTGTTGAGGGGCTGGAGAGATGGCTCAGCGGTTAAGTATACTGGCTGCTCTTCCAGAGGACCCGGGTTCAATTTCCGACACCCACAAGATGGCTCATAACTGTCTATAACTCCAGTTCCCAGTGGATCCAGGGCTGTCTTCTGACCTCCACAGGTACCAGGCATGAAGGTGGATGCAGATACACACAGGTAAAACACCCATACATGTGAACATAAACTTAAAAAAAGGTTATTGCAAGCTTCTGAACTGTTTCTGAAATTTTCCCTCTAATTACTTTGGATTGTGGGTAGTCTTAGGTGACTGAACTATGAAAACTGAGTGTTGTTTTTAAACTAAATCTCAATCTTACAATGTTACCAATAAAGACCAGGAAGTCTTAAATGCTGGTGAAAACCTGCTGAGGCCGAGGAGCAACCGGCTGACCTTCCTCCTGAGCCAACTTCCCAAAAAAAAGTGCTTCTCTTCCACTGTCCCAACCAAAAAAGCCCATCACACTCAAAGTCCCTCCCTACTACCTCGTGTCCATTTCTTTATCAGTTTTTCTAACCCCTCTTACTCTCCATGGCTAGTTCCTGTCAACTAGTTGCTGGCTCTGCCTCTTGATCCAAGGTTGATTTTATTTAATTAACACATTCCTGGGGTTCACGATGTGATCAAATATCCTGTAATACATGGGTCTTACTCTTGGGACTACTGAAGAACCCGGGCTAGTAAAGGCTGGTGTGCCCAGACCTGAATCTCAGACGGTAAGGAGGAACACCCGAGCCCACCTCAGCATCCCAGCCAGCACCGAGTCTACCATTACTTTCCACTGTGACAGCCCAGCATGTATGCATCCCAGTACACAGGAGACGCCTGGCATGTAGAAGACACTCACCAAATAATTTAAATTTTTAAATAGAATCCCCTAATGCAGATGGATCTGTTACTGAGCTCTAGGGCTACATCTGATAGCAGGAGAAATAATCTATGCTCAGGGCTCGGGCTCTGCCGTCAAAACCCTGCCTCAATTCCTTCTCCCATCTACCCTGAGTCCGAATCAAGGCACGACAAGCAATCATCATCCATGATTTCTTGAGAAGACAGAACCCTGAGCTGAGGGCAAGGGCTGGCAGAGAATGTTCTTGCTTGCCCAACCTCGCCACCTGCTGGTAGGGAGGAACAGCTGGTAGGAGACCAAGAATGGGCTTGTCAGTATGCCTAAGGCTTCTGGAGAATTCTCTCTTCCAACCCTGCGGGTAACTTAGCTATGGAGGTGAAGGTGGGGTTCAAACCCTACCTGTGGAAGGAAGGGGCTTGGTGTACCCAGGGGACTAATAGTAGGTCACCTATGTTTCAGCTGAGGGGAGGGCACCCGGAAAGTGGAGGTGGAGGGGGCGCTCCAGTGCTGTGATGAGGAAGGGGAGTCTCACCGGCCCCCAGATGGTGACACAGTCCTCCAGGCTGTCGCGGAAGTTGTTGGGCTCAAAGGGGTGCCAGTGGGTGAAGCTCACGAGACTCCCATCGGACCACTCGAAATTCATCTGCAGTTTCAAGTCATTGAGGCCAATCCACAGCTCCTCCACCTCTGAGGTATGGCGAGGGGGGGGAAGGGAGGAAGGATGGAGGGAGGGAAGACACTGAGGTCAGCCTCGCGCCAGCCACGAAGGAAAAGAACATTCTTTGGGTTTCCTGAAAAGGAAGGGATTGGGTATACAGATTCCCCCTCCCCTCTGCCCAGCACGGTAGCCAGGCAGCCCCTTACCTTGCTTGATCTGTTTAGTGATGAATTCCAGCTCAGCCATACTGTGGATGCTAAGCAGGTCACCCCCACCCCGTAGACACGCCCTCTTGGACTCCTGCCAGCTGCGCTTCTCAGCCTGCAGGCGGTAGCAGTGGCCCTGGAAGGGCTGCCAGCTGGGGTCACACTCCACCTTGACATTGGTCCACCTGTCTATGGAGAGAGGCACATGGATGTGCTCATACATACATACATACATAATCACCCAGTGGGTGTCACACACACCCTCCCCAACCTGTCGCACATCTGCCTGCCCCGTGACAGTAGCCTTAAGATACTTAAAACAAAAATCCTCCACAGTGGCTGCAGGCCTGGGGGCAGCACAGTGTAACCACAACAGGGCAGGCCCTCTCTGGCTGAGAAGGGCAGGTGATGGAACACACTAGCATCCTAAGCTAGGATCACGGGTAGACAGGGTTTCCTGCTAAGAGAATCAAACTTGTCTCAAAGCCCCTTTGCTTTCAAATAACATTCACGGAGCCACCCCCCTTTGTTGGCCTGGGAAGTCTTGGGTAAAAGAAATGAGGGAAGAAGTCTTGAGTGAATGAGGGGCCCTGTCTGACCAGAGGTCGGGTGAGCAGCTAGCAACATCACGGGGTACCTCAGGTCTGGCGGACCGGTCACATCACTTTGCCAGGGTCTGTCACCAGTTCCTTCCCTCTCCATACCCCCTCTCGCTTCTGAAGGCCCTCTCCTGCATCCACAGAAGTGCCTTTTAGGTTTGTCCTCTAAGAAATGGGGTCTGAGGGCACTGAGGCAAACAAGTCCTCCCTTGGGTCTTGGCAAAAGAAAACAAAATTTTATCCAACCACCCACAGGGTCAGGCTCAGGCAGGATTCAGTCTCGGCAAGAGTGAGGATGTGGGCCCATCCTATGCACTGCTCCAGATTAGACTTCTGAGACCAGCTCCATCCAGGTCAACTGCAGGGTGCTCCTGCCCTACTTCTTGCTAGAGACTCCTCAGAGGGGGTGGGCTGAGAAAGGGAACAAGTCTGCTCTGTGGCGCAAGAGATGTCAATCACCTTCTGTTAGCCAATGGGCAGAACAGATTTGATTTTATTTTAATTTTTTTTTTTTTTTTTTGGTTTTTCGAGACAGGGTTTCTCTGTAGCTTTGGAGCCTGTCCTGGCATTAGCTCTTGTAGACCAGGCTGGCCTCGAACTCACAGAGATCCGCCTGTCTCTGCCTCCCAAGTGCTGGGATTAAAGATGCTCGCCACCACCACCCGGCCCAGAACAGATTTTAGTAGCTATTCAATGGGGGGTGGGGGGGGGACTGAGGGAAGGAAGGGTCCTCCGTAAATGTGGCCCCTGCTTTGGAAATGACATGTCCTTCACAATGAGACTGGCCCGAACACAGAACTCGTCCTATTGCCTAAACTAGGCATCCTGCAAACAGTCGGAGGCTGAACAGGGACAGGAGAGGCTAAACCAGGACTCCCCACATGAACCACAGGGCGGGGGGGGGGAGGTCCTTGCAAGGTCCCCTCCCTCTCCCTCTCTGTGGAGGTTTCCATGGGTAAATCCCTACTTTAACAACCCATAGCTACACAAGCTGGACAACATGGCCAGCCAAAGAGACGTTCCTCAGGCCAGGCCAGGGCTCCAGCCTTATATTAACTTTGCAAACGGAAATGCATCCATTCTCAATTTGCAAGTGAGGTTTCTACACCTTAGAAACCCAGCTACATGTTCAAGGCCACATGCCAGAGGGGGGCAGTCCCCAAAGCAGGCCCTGCCCATCACCCCACACTCCATTTCTCCCAGGAGGCCTCCAGATTTATCTCTTTGAATCAAACCTTCGAGCAAGACACTCCCTGGCTTAAAAGCCCACAGAAGCCTCCCATGGGCTACCCAGCCACACTCAGACTTTGGAGACTGGCTGCAACCTGCCTCTCTGCACTCACGTCGAACGCTCTGCTTCGGAATCACCCGGGGGAGGGGGTGTGTTGCTAAATGCAGGTTCTGATTCAGTTATTCTTGGGCGGGGCCTCCCAGTCTGCTTTGCTAACAGGCTTCCAGGTGCTGCCAGGCTGCTGGGCTAGTGTCTGGTTCCCTCTAAAGTACAGGGCTCCAGCCCTTAGCGCTGCAGGCATCCACACCTCCCACCGGCAGCTCCCCTCCCACACCTCTCCCCGCTTTGTGTGTGCAGGTGCACATTACGCATGCGGAGGCCAGAAGACAGCCTTGGGTTCTCCTTAGGTCTCATCCACTTTTTTTTTTTTAAGTCTCTTGCTGGCCTGGAACTTAACAAGTGGGCCAGCCTGGGAACCAGTGAGCCACACGATCCTCTTGTTTCTGCCTCCTGCACCCGACCACACTTGGCTTTTTCTTTTAATGTGGGTGCTTTGGATTGTGCGCAGGTCTTACTGAGCTACTGCCCCCCAGCCCTCCTTCTGCCTTTTTAAACTTGCTATCAACCTGAAAATCTCAAGTCCAACATCGCATCCACGAAATCCCTCCACTCTCAAGAGCTCAATCCCTCTCCCCCCTCACATTTATTACATATTTTCATAGCCCATGGCTCACCATATTCTAAGTACTAAGATGCCTGTGACCTCCAGCTGACTGCGCTCGCCACAGGGCCTAGTGAATACTGCCAGCCTTAAACACAGGTCCCAACAAAATGTTCACCCAGTGACTTAATGGCACACTCCAATCTCTCCAGACTAGCTGAATAATTGAGAGAATCAGAGCCACTTGTGTCGGTAGAGAACAAGAAAGACTGAACTGGCCTGTGGCCCCGGGTGGCCTGGGCCCTCTGTGACCGGCTCACCTGGCTGGATAGGCTCGGCTGTGGCGTTGGGCTTCTTCTTGCAAACATAAGGCAGGGCGATGCTGCAGTCATGGTTCTGCCAGCCACCCGAGGACTCGGTGCGGATCACCCCGCAGCTCTCCTCACCTGGGTTGTCCGGCTGATCTGTGGGACAGGCGGGGTGCCAGCACCCCAGGAGAGGGAAGCTCAGACTGTGCCCCACCCCTCAGCCCTCTTCAGAACCTCCTATCTCCCTTCACTCCCTGGATGGCTGCAATAGCACAGAAGCCCAGCCTTCCATACAGCTCTGTCCATTCCACTGGATCACCCTGCTTTTTAGCCTGGCTTCACACCATGCTAACCTCCCTGATCAACAATGTTTCTTTTAGCCCCTACCTCCCTGGGTAGGCCCTAGGTACCCAGATGCAGCTATGTTTGTCTAAAAGCTGTGACTAGAGACTGAAATTGGGTTCAACCCCTAGACTAGGCCAGGACTCATTTGATTGAGTAGCTCCCACTTCACATCAAGGCACTGGGCACATTCCAGGAGGGGATAGAAAAGCAGGCTTCCCACCTCCAGAGCAGGGTAGAAGGAAGCCAAACACAGGGAGGAGAGCGGGTGTCCCCATGTCTCACCACTCTCCCAGTTGAGGTACTTGAGGGGTGAGTTGTCTGACCACTGCCAACCTCCACTGGTGTCCAAGTCATTAAGGCCAATCCACAGTGTCGAGCTGTAGCCGGTGAGAAGCCCTGGTAGAAAGAGTGGTCACTGAGAAATGCCCTCATTGGCCCTCCCACTTCAGAAGAGTCCAGGTCCTGCCTGGTGGTGGGAGCAGGGGCTGATCTCAGACTGCTGGTGTCCCCCACCCCCAGCACGGGTCAGACTTCTGGCTGAGCCACAGGAGGCTGCCCTCCACCTCACCGTTGATGTAGGTCTGCTCGTGGATCTCTGTGATGCTCAGGAGGTCCGCACCCTGCTGCTCGCAGCTGGCCCAGGCCTCCCTCCAGGACAGCGTGGATTGGAAGTTAAACTGGTAGCAGCTGTCAGTCAGCTGGTCCTTGTCCCAGAAAGTCTCACAGTCGTTACCTGCCACCAGATGGACTGTGGGTCCCTCCCTAACTCCCACACAGGCTACACCACGGAAGAGGGACTTCCAGTCCCAAAAGCTCTTCAGCCCTCTCTGAGTTTGTCTGCCCCCCAACCCCAGCTCCCTGTCCCTCATCGCCAGCCTCCCTCCAGGGCTCTCCCACTCTATTTCTCACTCTTGATGGGGCAGAATCCCCAGCGCTCATCTTTGCCATAGTCCTGGGTAGTCGCACACCACAGATGCCCATCTTCCCGGCCAGTGCTGGTGCAGCCATGGAACCACTGGTTGTCGTATTTGAAGGGAATGGTGCACGGCTTCCCGTGGGAGTTTCCCTGGATGGTGTAGACCTCTACAGGGGAAGAGAGCCATGCCTTGGTGCCTGGACCCCCACAGACTGCCTGCCCCACCCCACCCCAAGGGAAAATCCACTATAACTCAGGAGACTGGGAATACGGGAGCAGGCAGGGGCCAGAAGAGTCTGGGAGTGGGAGGCCATGGCAACCGACAATGGCTTTAAAGAGAGAACCAACTCTAGCTAGTTATTGCGATGGCCGAGGAACATGGGACAGGACTACTGGCACCCCATTAGGTGGGAAAAGGGCTTTCCAACCCCTCCAATATCTTCCCAATGTCACAGAGGGCTGAGCCATCCAACCAAGGCTCTAGGCTGCCCCTAAATGTTCTATCTTGGAACATGGGTGTCCTTCCAGGAAAGAATTCCAAAGATGGATCTGGTCACAAGATCTTGAGTGACTAAGGTCCCCCATTAAGCACCTGCAAAACCTGTGTGGTGTTACCATGGCGTCTCTCTGGAGAGTGAACATGGCGAGGATGGGGGGATATGTCATTTAACTTTAGGATATTCATTTTAAGTCTTTATAAGCAGTATTAATCTTCAATTCTTTTAATTATTTTAATATGCTATCAGGATTTTTAAAAATCGATGGCATCTTACTTAGGTGGTGGGGAACACACACAATATATAAAAGTCAGAGGACAACTTAAAGGAGTTGGTTCTCTCTCCTTCCACTATGTAGGTCCCAGGGATTGAACTTAAGTTGTCAGGTTTCTTGACAGGTGCAGACAGGTGCGCTCACCCACGGAGCTGTCTCACCAGCCCCAATGTCATGTTTCTATTGTCTTTATAACTAATACAACTTGGAGCGGATCTCTTGGCCCCTTTTCCTATCTCCTTTCAGCTCAAAATGCTTGCAGCACTTCCTCCCCTACCACCTCTCTATGAAACATAGCCCAGGTTATCCTCAAACACACTGTGTAGTCAAGGCTGGCCTTAGTCCTCCTGCCCCTACTGCCCCAGTGCGGGGAGTGCAAACCTGAGCCATGATGCCCGCCTTAAATGCTCGCGTGTCTTCACAGGCTGCACTCTCTAAGGTCTTTAGCAAGGCTGAAGACCCTTCAGGCTCAGCACAATAGCGCTGTCCTCCTTATAGGCTTTTCCCAGAAAATTCAGATTAGTCTGCACTGCACTTCCTGTTGTAAATCACTTTCCCTGGGCATGGATTCTTGTCTTGCATGTTCTCCGTCACTTTATGGGATGGTGCAAGCTAATTTTGAAATTTTCATTATTTTTACTTGCTAATCTTTAAATTTTCATTATGTTTTATTTATTTAGTGTGTGTTTTATAGAGCAACTTTCAGGAGTTATTTCTCTATTTCCACCATGTAGGTTTCAGGCAGCAGGCACCTTTACCTACTGAGTCACCTTGCTGATCTCTAATTTTTAATTTCATGTGTGTGCACACTCATGCAAAGGTGTCTCTCTATATATATATATACATATACATATATATATACATACACACACACACACGCAAGCATGTATCCACAGGTGCACATGGAAGTAGATGTCAGAATTAGCTCCCCCCCACCATGTCCCTGTTTAGTTGTTTCTAGTCTCAAGGCCTTTGCATGTCTCCTCCTCCTGACAATTCACATTTCAGAGGAAAAAGAACAAATTTGCATCTCCAGAAAGACCCTCTCTAGTCTCCTAAGAAACCAGCTATCCTCTATATAATCTTCTTTCTAATGTTTACTTCTGATCTTTTTTGCCATCTGGGTTATCTATGAGCTTTGGGTCTTTCTTTCTTTCTTTTTCTGTGTGTGTGGGGGGGTGGGGCGGTTGAGACACATTTTCTCTGTGTAGCCCTGGCTGTTCTGGAAATTGCTCTGTAAACTAGGCTGACCTCGAACTCAGAGATCCACCTGCCTCTGTTTCCGGAGTGCTGGGATTAAAGGTGTGTGCCACCTCCGCCTTCACACCTTGGTTCTATGACAGGGTCTCTCTTTAGCCTGGTGCTTAAAGAGTCCGCCAGGCTGACTAGCCCTGAGCCCCAGGGACCTCCTGTGTCTACCTTCCCAGCACTGGGATTATAAACATGTTGCCCTACATATCATCTTTCTATGCGGATTCTGGGGATTTAACCTGTGTCCTCATACTTAAGTGACAAGCACTTTATTGACCAAGTCATCCATCTCCCCAGCCTCTGTTTGAATTAAAAAAAAAACAATGAAATCAAACGCTTTGAAGTTAATTTTCCTAATTATTTAAAACTTCTTCCTGTTCAACAGTGACTGCCAAGAGTCCACAGCTGTCAAAGGCCCTGTTACCCTAGCCCTGTCCCTTTGGCACCTCTTGCCAGCAAGCAGCCCCTCACCATAGTAGGGCCGAGCACACAGGTCCTCTTCACTGCCATAGATGTTCCACTGGCTGCTGCGAGTCTGGTCACCACGCTCCAGGGCTCCAGGCTTGGATGCATTGCCAGCACGGGCCCCCAGAAGCAGGGACAGCTGGTCCCCTAGTGTACGACAATGCCAGCGAAGGCTCAAGGCCTCTCGATCACATTCATACATGCCCAGGGAAACTGTGGTATTGGCGACCGGCCAGCCTGTTCCCAGGCACTGCATGGAACCCAAGTTGAAGAGTCGATTCCGGGAGACCCACTTCCAGCGCTGGGCTGGGAGACTGGCATTGCACACTGGGGTGACTCGGACCTGCACACCCTGGGCCTCCAGACAGCCCTGCATCCCCTGGCTGAAGATGAGGAAGACATCAGGTTCTGGAAGGAAAGGCAGAACAGAAAGGTATCATAACCTTGGCCTTGATGACTGCTAAGGCCTGCAGGCCCTGACCATGGCCCAGTACTTGTCTTAGGTGTCAAGTCACTTGGTCCTCTCTGTCACAGTTCAAGGCAGGGTAAGGGGCACTGCTATGCTCCTGTATTCAGAGACGCCACAGCCCATTCTTGTTCAGCCTCATCACCACCCAGAAACAGGATCAGGCCTCTGCCCAACTCTCCAGAGCACATCCAGTCCCTCATACACATGTGCCCTTTGTCCATGGCTTCATTTTCTTTAGTGTAGTTACCGACTGACAACCACTGTCCTACGATATTAAATGGAAAATTCTAGAAATAAGTCATCCCTAAGTTTTAAGGAACTGTCTTTATAGTATTCTTAGAATTGTCCTATTTCCTTACTGTGGTGGTTTGAAAGAAAATGGTCCCCAAAGGGAGTGGCACTGTTAGGAGGTGTGGCTTTGTTGGAGTAGGTGTGGCATTTTTAGGGGAAGTGTGTCACTGTGGTTCAAGCCATACCCTGTGGAAGCAGGGCAATCTAGTGCTTGCTTGTCCAGCTGGTCTCCAAGAGGCAAAGCCTATGGAAGACGATTTCACACTCGGCAAGGACCAGTGGACCTCAAGCCTGCACAGCACAGGGCCTCGCCGAATTCACGCAGCTTGCAGGCTCTTTTCTCTCTCATCACATCTGTGATTCTTTGGGCGGTTTTTAGTTTTACTTTGTCAGTCACACAACACCGCAGCTGCAATTTTCCCTGACAAGTCTGTTCTTTCTCAAATATTTCCCCGTTAGAATCAGCAGAGAGCTAATGCTTCTCAAATTTCTTATCTGGAATTATTGACTAAAACTCCTAGTCCTGGGAGCTTTTCTGAGTCAAGAGAGACAGTTGGGTGCATATGAGAAAACAACACTTGCAGCATTAACCATGTCTCATGGTTCTGGAAAGGAGAGTAAGGCATGCACTCACAGAATAGGGGAAAGGCCTCTGGAGCACACATAGTGTCAGGGGTCGAAAGTAAGTTTCCTGGACATCAAGCATAGCATCATTGGTAGGGTCTGGTATGCTCTAATAGGAAAAGAATGTAATGCAAAATGTGGGATGGTAGCTCCATCTTTACCATACACAGGAGCTTATACTGGTGGGAGAAGTGTGGTATAGCGGATGGGAAAAGAGCACCTTATCAGAGTGTGCCTTGATCCTTTTGTAGAAAAGGGAACCATATCTTATCTTGCAGACATGAAAGAATTGTGCAGGTTTGAATATTGTAACCAGAGACTGTTTTGTTTCCTGGCCGCCCAGACCCGAATAATCACACAGAAACTATATTAATTACAACACTGTTGGTCTATTAGCTCAGGATTCTTATTAACTAATCCTTATGTCTTAAATTAACCCATTTCTATTATTTTATATTTTACTATGAGGCTTGTGGTTTGTTACCTCCTGCTTCTTGGGCGACTACATGGAGTCTGCCTGATTCCACCTTCTTTCCTCCTCTATTTCTGCTTGGATTTCCTGCCTTGCTATATTCTGCACTGCCATAGGCCAAAAGAGCTCCTTTATTAACCAATGGCAATAAAACATATTCACAACATACAGACGGGAATCCCACATCAGAATATTGTTGTCCTTAAAGCATTGTGCCCATGTCCATTACTTCTTAACTTTGTAACCACAGTAGCTGCCAGCTGACATCAGGGAGCAGGGGGTGTCTGGCTGGATATTTAGTTAAATCTGCAAAAATGCTGCGCTCTGTGTCTAGAATAAGGCTATGTAGGGGGTGGGAAAGTGTATTTGGGGAAGCACAAAGGGGAACAATGGGGGCTTTTGTAATGATTATGATGTATTTCTTAAAATATGATGTGTTTCTTAAAAGTCAAAAATAGGAACCAAGGGCTGGAGAGATGGCTCAGAGCATTGCCTGCTCTTCCAAAGGTCCTGAGTTCAATTCCCAGCAACCACATGGTGGCTCACAGCCATCTGTAATGAGGTCTGGTGCCCTCTTCTGGCCTGCAGGCATACACGCAGACAGAATATTGTATACATAATAAATAAATAAATGTAAAAAAAAGGAACCAATAATAAAGCTATTCATGCGACCCTGGTAAGAAAAACCCTGTTTAAGTATAAATAAAGATGATCACCTGAGCTATTCAGGGCCAGTTGAATGCAATCCACCTGGTGGTCAGATTTCTTCCTTGCTCTGACACCCCTTGCCTGTCTCAGAACCTGAACCAGAGCCAAAGCTGAACCCCAGCAACACCCAGTGTCTCAGGCCACTTCCTGTTTCCTGCAAGTTATAGAACCCTCAGCTCCTTCTCCAGCATCATGTCTGCCTGCGTGCGGTCTTGCTTCCAGCCATGTCATTAACGGATTAAACCTCTGAACTATAAGCAAGCCACATGAATTAAATGTTTTTCTTTGTACGAGTTGCCATGGTCATGGTGTCTCTTCACAGCAATAGAAACCCGAAGATACAACATTAATTTCTTACTGTGCCCAGTTTATGTCCCTGTTGGGTTGTTTTCCAGTCTCAAGCCTTTGTACTATTTCCTCCACCTGACAATTCACATTTCAGAAGATCAAAAAAAAAATCAGATTTTCAGAGCCCTCTCTAATCTAATAAACCTTAGTTATCCTCTATTTTATGGTTTGATTATAATTTTCTTTTCAATATTTACTTTTGATTCCCCCCCCACACACACACACATTCGAATTATCTGTGAGCCTGATGCCTGCATTATCTGGTAATTTTTACTGTCTACTAGACATTGTGGATAATGTCTACTAATTGTTTTAGACATCTTTATTTAATGTGCATATGTGTGTTGCTGAGTGTATGCATGTACACCGCATGCATGCAGTGCCTAACGGTACCTGAGAGGACACTGGATCCCCTAGAGCCAAAGTTACAGACAGTTGTGAGTTGTCTGATGTGTTGGGAACTAAACCTGGGTCCTCGGGAAGAGCAGCAAGTGCTCTTAGCAGCTGAGCCCCCGTGTCTATTATATATCAGATATCATGGGTGTTCTGTTGTTTGTTGGGGCTTGTGGATGATGTTCTTGTGGATATGATTCTTTAAAATGTCCTATATTGTCGAGTCCTGTTTTGACAGGCAGTTACATTCACAGTGGATCACTTGGGTCCTGTGGAAGGTGAACTTCAGGCTTTGTCATGCCTTGAGCCTTAGGGTGTACCCCTTAGCCTTGTACTCAGTCTTGAAGTAAGGCCCCACTGGGGTTTTAGAAGACCTCAGATGACGACCTCAGCTGATGACCGTAGGCCCCTTTGACTTGGTGGAACTTTCTTGAGAACTCTGTTCAGGAGATAGCTTAGACTTCTGCCTCCAGCTGCTGCTTCTGGCTGGATGTGGGGACCTGGGACCTTTCCCTGCATATGACAACTTAGGCACCACTGAGGTTCTGAGGATGTCTGTTGGAAGAACTTCTATGACTGTTTCCTGTCTAGAACCTTCCCTGTTGGCTTTTAGCCTTTTTAGTAACCCCAAACTTGGGTCTCTGTTTCTGCAGCCCCAGTCAGCACCTCAAACTGGGCAGTGTGCTCAGGTTGCTCAATATACCACTCACCTAGTTGTCTTTTCTTTTCAAGAATATTCTTTCTAGCCAAGTGATGGTAGTGTACACCCTTAATCTCAACACTTGGGACTCAGAGACAGGTGGTTCTCTGTGAGTTCGAGGCCAGCCTGGTCTACAGAGCCAGTTCCAGGACAGACTCCAAAGCTACAGAGAGAAACCCTGTCTCAAACAACAACAACAACAACAAAATAAGAATATACTTTCTTTTTGAAATTTTAAAATTTATCCCTTACGTGTGTGTGTGTGTGTGTGTGTATGTGTGTGTGTGTGTGTGTGTGTGTGTGTGTGTGCACGCCTCTGTGTAGGTGCCTGTGTGTGCTCTCACAGTTTGCAGGAAGTCAATTCTCTTCCTCCGCCATTCAGATCCTGGGAATTGAACTCAAATCATCAGGCTCGGCAGCAGGCATCTTTACCAGCTAAGCTATCTCACCCTCGCTTTTTTCTTTCAAAGATCTTTCCCTCTCTACATCTGTCTTGTTCTTTTTGCTCTCTACTGCCGTCAGATGGTCATACGTTTTATTCGTAGTCTCTACGCATTCTTGGTCATAGAGTTAGATGTCAACAAACTAGTCTGCCATTGCTAGAAGCAGGATTTACTATCCCACATGTTCTATTTCTTGTTTCCCCTATTTCTTCTAAGTTCCCGAAAACTTTCTGTGCCTTCTCCATCGCTGTGCCCCTAGCTCCTATACCCCTGACACACAGCAGTGCTCAACACACACTGGGTACTAAGTGTGCACGCATAAATAAATCTCATACCTACATCATAACTAAAACCAAGCCTGCCGTTCTACTCCTCATCCGAGCTGCTTGATTTGTTTTTTCTTTTTTCCTAGTTTTTCAAGACAGGGTTTCTCTGTAGCTTTGAAGCCTATCCTGGAACTAGCTCTTGTAGACCAGGCTGGCCTCGAACTCACAGAGATCCACCTGCCCCTGCCTCCCAGGTGTTGGGATTAAAGGCGTGCGCCACCACCGCCCGGCTTAGGTTTGTTTTTTTCTAATACATAGTGCCACAAACTCCTGTCAAAATACTATAGTGGGAAGTCCAGTGGGGCCTTGTCCCTCTATCCTGACAGCAAGGTGTGTGTGTGTGTGTGTGTGTGTGTGTGTGTGTGTGTGTGTGTGTGTGTGTGTGTGTGTTGGGGTCCTCTCTGGCAAGATGCATGTGAGCTTCCCTCAGTACCAACTGGGTGGCTGCCACAGCTAAACTTCCTGTCACTGGCTGTCCACCATTGATCTGTTCTTTTCCTCCTACGGTCTGAGTATTTACACCAAATTATATTCCCCAAATATCTATTTTGAAATCTTAACCCTTAAGTGAGGGTGTTAGGGTGTGGGCCTCTGGGAAGTGCTGAGGTTATAAGGGTAATAACATTAATTAACAGGACTCATGCCCTTATAAAAGACTCCCTAGGGCATGTCTGGGATGTATCTCTGTTCATGGAGTGCTTGCTTAGCACACACAAAGTCCTGGGTTCAATCCTCAGCACCACACAAACCAGACATAGTGGGTATATGCCTGTAACCCCACCACCAGCAATCAGGAGGTAGGAGTAGGGGAATTAGTTCATGGTCATCCTTAGCTACATAATGGACTTCAGGGCCAACCTGAGCTAACTGAGTCTCCATTGCCCTTTCAACCTATGAGGTAATAGTGAGAAGAAGGCTGTGTGGGAGGAATGAGTGTCACCAGACACTGAAGCTGTCAACACCTTGATCTTTGACTCTGTAGTTTCCAAATCCTGGACCAAACAAGTCTCTGTTATTTATAACCCTCCTAAGTGTGAATGTTTTGTGATGAACACAAATGACCCCCTATTTCTGGAATAGAGAAATATAACTGGACCCAGGATTTGATCCAGACCTACCCAATCTTCCTTTAAGGTTGAGTATCTTTGTGGGATGCAGGTTCATGTGTGTATGCATATGTGTATGCGTGTGTGTTATGATGTATGCACACGTCATGTATACGGATGCATGAGCCCATATGCCATGTTTGGAGGCCAATATTCTGCTTTATTGCTCCCTGTTTTATTCTCTTGAGACAGAGTCTCTCAGTGAACCAGCTAGGCTGGCCACCAACAAGCCCCAGCGATCTTCCTATCTCTGCCCCACACAGTGCCAGGGGTCTAGGTGCACGCACAGCCACACCTGGCTCCACCCACCCATGGACACAGGAGACTGAACTCAGGATCTCATGCTTGCACAGCAAGCCCTCCTACCCACTAAACCATCATCACAAACCCTAGGCTGGCTATGGTGTTGTCTAAAATTCCACTCCAGGGAAGACAACAGCAAATGAAAGGGGCCATAGCAAGGGAAAGGGCCTGGGAACAGAAAAGAGAGATGATATTGCTCGCTTTTATAAATGCTTCTCAGAGGGAAGAGTGGACAAAATGGCTCAAAACTTCTGGTTGATGTGGGTCCCCAGTGGGACAGTGTCTTTCTCTTGTTCCCAGCGAGATAATCCACAGGCATACCAGCTCAATCCCAGTCAGACTGAAGTTGAGGTGACAAATGTCTGATGAAAGGATCAAAAGAGCCGGGCGGTAGTGGTGCACACCTTTAATCCCAGCACTCGGGAGGCAGAGGCAGGTGGATCTCATGTGAGTTCCAGGACAGCCAGGGCTGTTACACAGAGAAACCCTGTCTCAGAAAGGGAAAAAAAAACCCACAAAGAGAGAGAGAGAGAGAGAGACCAAAAGAGGTCCACACCAATTGGAAAGGCCACTCCAAGCCCCTTTCACTTGACAGATGAGAAAACTGAAACCCAGAAAGGAGACTAGGATGCCCAACCACCATGCCTTTCAGGACCTGGGTTCCCTCCTGTTCCATGAGACATGGGTGCATGCCTCCTATGACCACCGTACTCCTGGGTTCAAGTCCACCTAACTTCCTGAAGTACTTGCCAAGGTACACAGCACATTTTAAGCAACGATGGACCCCAAGGAAATTCCCAGCTCCTACCACCATCTTTGCCCTCTTGGGATTTATAATCTTAGACAAAGACAACGACTTGGAACAAACAAGCCCTTAAATTCCAGGGGTCTAGTTGGGCTATAAGAGAGAGATCTTAGCTGCCTTCTCGGGGTCAGAAAGCCAGCTCAGGATGGAGCTCTGGAAACCCGAAGACCTGGAGGCAGAGGGGAAAATTGCAGGTCATGAGCAGCTGTGGCGGTGACTGAAAACAGACTGTGGATGAGGAACAAAGACCAGAGGAGAGCTAGAAAGCAAAGGAGAGGCGGAGAGAATTCCTGTAGGTGGTTCTCGGGGACCCAGCCAAGCCAGGGGCCAGGACACTTGGACATGGTGCAGGGACATAGCCTTGGCAGAGCAGAAAGCGCTGATCAGGGAGCAAAGGGAATGTAGGCTTGCTGAGAACCGCTCCAAGTTCTTTGAACCCATGTTCTCACCAATCTCATACAGAGCAGGCAGGGGGGGACTCGAGGTGCAGAGACCTAATGCCCCAAAAGGGTCCCTCCAGCCTCATTCATCCCACAATGCACACCTCAGAGATGCCAATCCCCAACACATCAGGTCTCAGATTGTCCTACCCAGGGACAAAGTGACCACTGTATGTTTGCTGTCAATCACCTCATGCTGGGACAGTGCTACCTGTCAAGCTGTGGCTCAACACGTATTTATGAATGAATAAATCAATGAAGCTAGTCAGTGACCTGTGCACTGGGCAGTGGTTGGGTGTAAGTCATGCATTCATTCAGCAAATGTTTGCTAGGAATGTTAGGACTAGGAATGTAACTGTGTTGTAAGTTGCTCAGCAAGTACATAGGCCTGTGTTCAACTGCCAGCACCACACACACACACACACACACACACACACACACACACACACACACACACACACGGCACCCAGTATTCATATTTGAAACATCCAAGCATATCCACCCAGCATGGAGGCATATACCTGCATTTTATCCTAGCCCTTGGAAGTTGAAGCAGGAGGGGCTCATCTCCAACGACATAGCAAGTTGAAGGCCAGCCTGAGCTACATGAAACTTGGTTTAAAAACAAAAACAGGAACAGGGAGGAGGAAGGAGTTTTATAGGTGCCAGGCCTTGAGGACAAGCGGCAGATCCCAGCCCTCCAGAATGGAGATGATGGTCGAATCCCTAGCCTCAGTGAGCTGCCTGCCCTTTGCTTTTGTTTGCCTAGCAAACTTCCCCTTTCTTCTTCTTCTCCCTCCCCCCCTCCCTGCCTCCTTCTATATAAACAATAAGCTATGGTCGCATGGGCAGACACAAGGCTCACTCTTGACTGACAACAGTATCCAATCCCCTTGGCCACCGTGATGCAACTGACACAAAACTCAAACTGGGCCAGGCAGAGAATGATCCGAGAATAAAGAAAGTTTTCTTTTTGTAGAGATCTCTAGATGGAGGCCGCCACCAATCAGGTTTCCTATCCTGAAGGGGTGACAGAAAAAGAAACAGCTGAATACTGGAAGGAGAAGAAGCACGCGCTCCGCTAACACTGGCCATTGAGTCTCCAGCCCTGCGCTCCCGTGTCTCTCCTGAGCTCTGCCCCCATTCTGTGAATTACCCAGGATCATAACCTTTTTCCTCTTTTTGCTGTGTTGGGGGTAGAATCCAGGTCAAGTGCTCTGCTACTGAGCCACATCCTCAATTTGTGCTGAACTCGCCTGCATTTTGCTCCTATTCTGTTAATTTTAAGAATCCTTGGGACCAGAGCCCACCTTCCTTACTCTCCAGGAGGTGGCTGCTCCAAAATCCCTCTGCCCTTGCCAGACCAGTTTCTTGAGTCCGCAGTGGTAGGTGGGCCCTTCCAGGGCAGGCTGGACCCCCAGTGCATTCTCCTGACCACCCTCCAGGCTGCTCCCCTAACCCACCAGCCCTCTCAGCCCACGCTGATGACAGGCCTGTGTGAAGCACTGCCCCGGACATCAGAAGGCAATTAGACCTGAGTGAGATGACATGGCCTCTGCCCTTGTGCTGTTTACAAGGAAGCTGGAGAGGAACATCCTGAAGCAAGCCATGAAAAAGCTACAAGCCACACACCAACACGTGTGCAAATTGGCCAGCCTGAAGTCAGACTGCGCAGCTGGAATGGAGGTGCTGGATAGAAAAGAGCTTTCTGGGTAACTGGAGTCTAACAGAAATCTCTCCGGTACTGCCTCAGAGACCTCAAAGCAATAACCAGACAAAAGCCTGTAGTCCACTCTTTCGGCATCTCAAATGACCAGGTCATTGCTGTGGAAATGTATTCCCATACACAGAGGCAAGTGGGTTATTTGAGACACAGTTTCTCTGTGGGATGGTCCTGGCTGTCCTGGAACTCATTTTGAGACCAGACTGGCCTCAAACTCACTGAGATTGACCTGCCTCTGTCTCCCAAGTGCTGGGATTAAAAGTGTGTGCCACCACTGCCCAGCTTGGCAAGTGGGTTTTAAAGCAATGTGCCTTGATTGAAAAGATGCCTGTCTTCTTTCTCTCCATCTCTTCCCGCCCCGCCCCATCCCTGCCCCAAGGTTCTGCTGGAGTCCCGGGTCAAAAGGCTTGCTGTAGGTTTTGCTTCTCCACAGAAACCCTCCTCATTGCTCTTACAGCCAAATTCCTCCAGAGCAGACCCAGACAGAGGGCTGAGGCCCTGGCTAACCAGCAGCTCTAGATGACAAGCTGAAGACATCACTGTTGAAGGAAGCAGCGGAGAAGCTAATTCTAGCACCACGCCTGGCACGCAGCAGGCTCTCAGGCAATCTCTGTGGAGCGAAAGGCATGTCCAAGAAAACCCTGAAGGCGCGAGCAGAGGCGAGGACAGAAGGGTGTTCCAAGTTGGGGAACCGCGGGAGCAAAGGCCAGACTCTGGAATCTGAAATTGGGGGCCCGGCACCCATCTGGCTTAGCTCTTAGACAGCTGGTGACTTTGGGGTGGGAGGGAGCTATGACCCAGAGAAGGCATTGCAGGGTGGCCTCTAACCCTTCAACTTCTCTCCTGTTACTCTCCCCAGGTCATATAGAGGCAGAGGTGAGGGGTCATTCCAGGGAGAGCCAGAGGCTGGCCACAGGGCTGCCAGCCAAGCGAAACAGCTGTTTTCAATTGGCCTTAAGGCCAAGCCTGGAAATGTCTCCCTGAGTCAGCAGAAGCTGCCAGCTCCGCCCTGCTAAGGGGCCAACCGTGGGGACCCAGCAGTTCACTCAACATTCCCTCCGCTAGCTTGTGCCCATATACCTGTAGACACATTGATCTTCATCCCTTCCATCTAGGCACCCAGTCCTCCCCCACTGCACCCTATCCAAACCCTGGGGTGGGCTTCCCTCTCCCTCTCTCGTTGCTCAGCCGTCATCCTCAGTTCCAGTCTGTCCAGACTGCTGGCAGTCGCTGCCTCTAGCGCAGTGCGCCTAAACCTTCGCCCACATTGCTCGCGCTTGCTAGGGTACAGTCCCTTGCTCCAGTCGCTGTGGAATTCCCTGCTTTCCAGACATACACTTCTTTCTGCTTTACCACGTAGGTTGCTAAGTGTGCCATCCTGTGTCTGACAGGAACGGGTGTAGTGGTGGGACAGAGCTCTTGCATGGGATGGCGGGAAGCCCAGATTCCTATACTTTCCTGCTTCCCCGGGGATCTGCAGGTACTGTCCTCGAGAAAAGGTCTCAGTGGGGCTTGCATCCTGGGGTTCTCCGGGAACACAAATCACCACCCTGGCTCTCTCCCTTGCTGTTGGGAGTGTTGGATCTTAGCCAGGTATGGTGGCACATGCCTGCAAGCCCAGCACTCGGGAGGCTCAAGGCAGGATGATTGACAGATAGGCCCGCCTGAGTTACAAAGTGAGATCCTCACTGCTCTTCTACAGGAACAGAATTCACTTGCCAGTGGGCCATGTGAGGCAGCTCAAAACAGCCTGCAACTCCAGCTCCAGGGGATCTGACACCCTCTTCTGATCTCCCAGGGCACCTGTGCACATGACCCACATTCACACAAACACATACACATAAATTTTTATTTTTTTTTAAGCAACTTCAAAAAACACACACAACATGGGGCGGGGGCAGGGAGTCTGGAACTCATTCCGCCCACCCTGATGACCTTTGTCTTCTCAGAACCAGGCACTAAAATCCTTTTCAGCCTGTTCCTTCCCAGGCTTATCTTCCAAGACCAAGAGCACAACCATATAGAGCCCACAGAAGTGGTGGAGGGACCCTAGAGACAGACTCTCTTTGCTCCCCTCCGGAACAGCTCCTTCCAATTCACTAAGATCCAGCCCTCTATCCACAAGCATCCCAGGAGCCCACCACACCCACGAGGGTTTGCATCTGCAGGGGTGCCTGGTATCACGCAGATCTGCACCCAGCTCGCCAGGCCCTCTCTCCAGTCTGCGAGTCCGCAGCCAAAATAAACAGCCCAACAGCCACTTCCTTCCCGATGAGGGCACTTGCACAACCACGGGTACTATGACGGCAGGAAATGGTTTTCTGGGCCAGCGAAGTCCAACCCCGTCGCCCCAGGCTAAACTCGGAATCCAGACCCGGGCACGCGTGGGTGGAACACATCCACACCAAAGTGGATGTCCTTGGCACCCCTGCTAGGACCTCGCTACCACCAACAGTCACTACTTTATTAAAGCAGGTCCCCAAGGCTCCTGTGAGCCAGCGTGTGTGGGAGGCAACTGTGAGCATATTATTTCATAACATCATTGATAGGAGCCTATCCGGGTCCCAGCCTGCATGCCAGGTTAGACACCCACATAACTGACAGAGGATCAATGGCAGAGTGAATGTATTTGGAAACATCCACACAAATTTGAGGAAAGTGGGTGTTTCTTTAAATTTAATTTTGACTTTTGTTGACGGTGGGGCATCAATGACTGAAAACTAAAACACTAGAAATATTATTTTTCCTCTCCCCAGTGATGGTGCTTAGAGGAACTTATAATAGTCAAGTGCACCTCCTATATCGAGGAGCAGAAAATCACTGGAGAAACACAGAAGGCACAAACATAGAGTCAGAAAAGGAAATTAATAAGAAGCTTTTTAAGTAATAAAAACCAAGGCTTGTTCAACGAAAAAATATTAGAAATATGAGAAGGGCCCCTCCTGCTTACTATAGCAGCAACAGAAATAGGCTCTCTTTTGGGTCATCCTGTGGTTTCCAGCTTTCCATGGAATGCCAAGTAAACATTTCAGGAGGGCTGGAGAGACGACTCAGGGGTTAAGAGCACTTGCCGCTTTTGCAGAGGGCCCGAGTTCAGTTCCCAGAACCTCTGTCAAGCGGTGTTTCACAAACCCTGTTACTAATTCCACGAAACCAGGCATGCTTCCGGCCTCTATGGGTACTCACAAAAACGTGTCCATGTTTGTTCAACATACAGGCACACACCCCCACACAAATAGCATTTTTTTTAAATTATTTGTTTTTATCTCATGTGCACTGGTGTTTTGCCATGGGTGTCAGGTTCCCTGGAATTGGAGTTAACAGACAGTTGTGAGCTGCCATGTGGGTGCTGGGAATTGAACCCGGGTCCTCCAGAAGAGTAGTCAGTGCACTTAACCGCTGAGCCATCTTTCCAGCCCCCACAAATAACATTAAAAAAAATTAGAAACATGTATGGAGACAAAAGAAATACAGAATTATACCGAAACATAATGACGTGTTACTGAGAAATTAAGGCTTTAGATATTAACATTCCATTCAATTCCTGGGTAAGAGCATTCCAAATTATTACCACTTGAACTCAAAGGCAGAAATTCTCAGCTGCCTGCCAGAGATCTTCGCTGGTTGACTGGCCCCTGAGGGCTTGGGTGTTGTCCCTGCTTCTCTGAGTCCTGGGGTCAGGAGGAGATTTTGTTAAATGGCAGTTGAATTGAGAGGGCTTAAAAGTCATGGCACCATCACTCCCTAGCAACCAGAAGGAACATATAGCACAGTTAAATGATTGCCAGGGGCCCGCAAACAGTGGACTCTGGGCCTTCAAAGTTTTTGTTTTTTAAAGTTTTTAAGTGTGTGTGTGTGTGTCTGTCTGTGTGTGTGTGTGTGTGCATGTGTGCATGCATGTACGTGTGTTTGTGTGTGTGGCCAGAGATGTAAGATACTCACTCCTATACCTGGAGTCACAGGCAGGTGTAAACTGCCTGACAGGGGTGCTGGGAATCAAACTCACGCTCTTAACTGCTGAGCCATTTCTCCAGCCTTGAATCTTGGTCTTTTTGTTTGTTCGACTGGGTTTTTGTTTGTTTGTTTTGTTTTAAAGACAGGGCTTCTCTGTGTAGCCCTGGCTGTCCTGGAACTCACTCTATAGGCCATGCTGGCCAGGAACTCAGAGATCCCTCTACCTCTGCCTCTCGAGTGCCATGATTTAAGGACATGTGTCCCCATGGCCTGGTTTTAATGTTGGTCCTTTTAATAGATCTGATAGTTGTTACTGTTCTAACCCGCACAGCGCTTGGGTGTGTCACGTAACTCGTGTGTGTGATGTGTGTGTATCTGTTGTGTGTGCATGCATGTGTGGGTACCGTGGTGAGGAAGTCAGAGGAGAACTCAAGTGTCTTGCTCTGTCATTCTTCATCTCATTCCCTGGAGGCAAGGTTTCTCACTGAACCTGGCGCCAGGCTGGTGGCCAGCAATTCTCATAGCCACTGCCCCACCCTCCACCCCAGGAGCAATGGGGTTACAGGTCCGGGTACAACCACACCTGGATTTTCTTTTTAAGATGTGGGTGCTGAGGATTTGAACTCAGGTCCTCACAATTTTGCAGCAAACACTCATACCCACTGAGTCATCTGCTTTGTCCCCATAAAACTTATGTTCAATAATGTGAATAAAATTAAGAATTCGTACTAATTATACCAGTACAACCTACAGAAACCAGGACTGTCGCAGGCAAACGTGTGGTCACCCCGCATTTGTGGATTGGGGCACAACACGATCTGTCAATGTTTACCATGCACTTGCTTGTAAATTCTCATAGTAACCCCAAGAGCTAGGTAAAATTATTATCTCTATTTGATAAATGACAAAACTGATACATTTAATGACAATTTTTGCTTGTTTCATTTTGAGACAGGGTCTTGCTCTAGAACCCTGGCTAGCCTTGAAGTCCCGGCAATCCTCCTGCACCAGTTTTCTAAGTGCTAGGATTATTGCTTAGTGTGGAGGCCGGGAAGACGGGTTTTAGTCGAGCTTTACAGAGCTGCTGCGGTATTTTAACTGATAGCTTGCAGGCCGGTTGTGTTTGGCCTTCGCTGCCTGTGGAAAGAAAAGCCAACCAACATTTAAAACTCGAGATATTTCACATGAAAATATGAATTTCCAGCTTTTCTCAGAGGGCTGGCAACAGTGGGCTGGCATGCGTGCCAGGAATCAGTCACAAGAACTGAGCGAAGCTGTACATGTAGGGGTATGTGGGACCACTAGCCTCCCTCCCCACGCCCTCTCTGAAGTAAACTAGGCCATATATTTCCATACTGGCACCGTTGTTTCTCCCAGTGATGAAGCAGTCTTTAGAGTCCTGGTCTCTTAATATTAATAACCGCCACAGGCCACGTGTGCTGTCCCCTGCGATCCCAGCATTCGGGAAATGGAGGCCCTCGGGTGCCTATCAGATGATAAGGACCTCTGTGCAGGCTGCTGAGAAATTCTACCCTGGATTTCCGGTGCTATTTGAAAAACAGACGTGGAAAATAAAAATACGTCTTTAAATTTTTAATTAAAAAAAAAAGACCTTGGAGGGCTGGAGAGACTGCTAGGTGGTTAAGAGTGCCTACTGCTCTTACGAAAGACCCGCATTTAGTTCCCAGCACCCATGCCGGGAGACTCACAGCTCCAGAGGATCCAGGGTCCTCCTCTGGTCTCTGTGCTAACCTAACACATGCTCACGCAGAGAGGCTGCATCCTCAGAAAACAAACCAACAAAACCCATGCTTGTTTCAAATCTCTCTATTTCTCTTAGGGAGAGAAAGAGGCGGGGCGGAGGGAGACAGAAGTGGAGAGGAGGGGTTCCGCATTCTCTGTGCCATACTGCATTCCTTTCGTGATCCGTGTCTCAAAGTCTGCACAAAATGACTAAGAAAACATGACACTCCTGTAATGAGCTTCTCATGCGCTTCACTGTCAAGCTCCTGACCCGACTTCAAGGATGATTTGCTTGGTTTGAAAAGCACGGCATGGCTCTACGTCCAGGGAGTTTAGAATCTTTCCTTGCCCGTGAATGTTAAGAATCCTCTCGACAGCTGGGTGTTAGCAGTGCACACCCATTATGCCAGCACTAGAAAGGCTGGGGTAAAGGATGGGTGTGTGTTTCTGGGGCCAGCCTGGGCTACCTAGAAAGACCCCCCCCCCAACTTTTAAAAGAAAAAAAATCTTCCTTAAAACTATTCCCATACCTAACCATTTGTCAGTTTCTATGAGGGCAAAGCTAGGAGACAGTTCCCCCCCCCTTTCCCTGGAAGGCCTCATAAAGAGGGCACAGAAGGGTCACTCTGGAATTTAGACTCCACAAGTTCAAATCCTTGATTAGGTCCTTGGACCCTGAGCCAACTGCCTGGAGCTGTGAGCCTTGATTTGGAGAGGGTATCAGCCCTTGTCCGATATGGAAGGAGTGCCAATGATGCCCTCCAGTACCCAGGCAACACTCAAGGGGCAGCCACTACTGTGCCTTGATATTCAGACAAGAGGATCTGTTTATGTTCCTACCACACAGGGCCTGGGAAACAGGCTTTGTAGATGCAATTGGGATAAGAAGAAAGGATAAGAGGAAATAACTACAGATTAGAGAGTTTACTCTTCAGAAGAATTAAAAGAAAAATAAATCCACAGTCCAGATGCAGAGTCCTCTCCCAGCATTCCCAGGCGCGCTGGGGCCCAAGGAACCGTCACTGGCTTTCTTTGAACTTCTAGACTCTCTCAGGTCTCTCTGGAAAGGGCATGCAAGGAGAGTGTGTCAGGGAAAGGAAGCTTCTGGAAGGGTCAGGGACCATGGAATGCTTTCCCTCTCTGCCACATCCTAGCTCTGCAGAGAGAACTCTGAAGGCAGCTGTAGGGAGCAAGCACAGCTGGAAGAGAGCCTGTGGAAGGAGATGGGACACCGCCTACACCCCTAGGCAGAGCAGACGCAGGGACGGGAGGAGTGCAAGGCAGTTCTAGCCTCCGTGGCCAGGTTCTTCTGGCTATTTACAACCTAATGACTGGAGGTACACGCTGTTTTCTTATCTGTGAATTAAACTGTGAAATGCGACCTCTGCCTCTTCAGGATTTGTTGTTTTGTTGAGACAGGGTTTCATTCTGTAGCCCAGGCTGGTCTGGAACTCACTCTATGGACCAGGCTGGCCTCCTAATGCTGGGTTTGGCATAAGCCATCATGTCCACCTGTTCACAGGTGACTGGGGGATCTACAGGAGTACTGACAGATCTCTGGGGGCATCCGTCTCCCCAGTAAACAGTTCCAGAGATGAGCCATTCCTTAGTGTTGAGCATCCCCTGTGCTCTGTGTGTACCGGTCCTGAATCCTCTGTATCACAAGCTCTTTAGAAACAGATCTTAGGGACGGCAGAGAGAGCTCAGCAGTTTTCGAGACAGGGTTTTTCTGTGTAGCTGTGTAGTTTTGAGGCCTGTCCTGGAACTCACTTTGTAGACCAGGTTGACCGCAAACTCACAGATATATCTGCCTGCCTCTGCTTCCCGAGTGCTGGATTAAAGGCGGGCGCCACCACTGGGCGGCTGCCACAGTGCTCTTACAGAGAACCCAAATTCAATCCCCAGTTCCACAACTGGCAGATCATAGCTGCCTGGAACTCTTGCTCAGGGGACACTGCCTTTGGGCACCACCCAAAATGCTCCAGATTTATTTATTTTGTGTGTGAGTGGTTCTTTTCTACAAGTATGACAGAGCAGTACGTATGTTCCTGGTGGCCAGAGGTCAGAAGAGGGCATGAGATCCCCTGAAACTGGGGTTATGGATGGTGGTGAGCCATGACGTGGGTGTGAGGATTGAATCCAGATCCTCTGCAAGAGCAAGAGTTCTCAGCCGACGAGTCACCTCAACACCAGTTTCTGAATGCTGACAGGACACCACAGTGGGAAGTTCCACATGTGATCCCATGCGAGGTGTCACACGGTCACTCTCCAAACACAGGCTCAAGTCCCACAATCCTCACACTTAAGAGACTGAGACAGAAGGAATGCCAGGAAATTGAGGCTAGCCTGGGCTACAGATGCGATCCTATCACAAAACTCCAAATAAACAAAAGCAAAGCAAACAAACAAACAAAAAAACTGCATTGGAAATATTGCCTTCAGGCTGGAGAGATGGCTTAGAGGTTATGAGCACTGACTGCTCTTCCAGAGGACCCGGGTTCAATTCCCAGCACCCACGTGGCAGCTCACAACTATCTGCGACTCCAGTTCCAGAAGATTTAAAAAAAAATACTGTCTTCAGGTTAGACATACACAAAACATAAACGGACTGTGCTGAGACTTGGTTCCACCCCCAAGATGTCTCATTACGTGGTGTACGCAACACTTCAAACCTTCTCAAGCTAGGCACGCTCCAGAGAGTGCATGGAGCTTACTTCATTGTTTGAGTTGCTTACTATGCATAGGTATAATTTTTGATATCATAAAAGTATGGTCTTGCGCTGGTGGGATGCCTTAGTGTGTAAAGGCGCTTGCCGCACAAGCCTGATGCCCTGAGGTCGGTCTGTGAAACCCACGTCAAGGAGGAAGAACGCAACTCCACAAAGCTGTCCTCTGACCTCTGTGTGCACGCCGTGCCATCAGCACCATCCCCATTAATAACAAATAAAAGTAATTTTTAAGTATTTTTTTACCCGTGTGGTGTGCATGTGTGTATAGGTATTCACGTGCATGTGTGGATGGGTGTGCACGTGTGTATGTGCATGAACTTGAATGTGTAGACCTGAAGTCGATGCCTTCCTGCAGCAATCTCCACCGTCTATGTTGAGGAGGGTCTCTCGTGTGAAGTTGGCACTCACTGAGCTAATCTGACCAGCCTGCTTGCTCTGGAGTCCAGCTGTCCACGCCTTCCAAGGGCTGGGCTTGCAGGTGGGCCACAACACCTGTCCAGCATTCACATGGATGCTGGGGAGTCACATATTAGATCTCATGCTTATTCAGCAAGTTCTTGACCTACTGGGCCATGTTCTTAGTGCTCCTGGAATATATATCATATGATATGTATGGGTTTTTTTCTTGTCATTTTGCAGTTTTGTTTAAAGTTAGTTAACTGCAGTCCTGTTGACGTTAAACTGTGCTGCTGAAGGCCTAGAGAGGGAACCAAATTTAAGATCAAGGTGTCTTGCCGGGCAGTGGTGGCGCATGCCTTTAATCCCAGCACTCGAGAGGCAGAGACAGGCGGATCTCTGTGAGTTCAAGACCAGCCTGGTCTACAAGAGCTAGTTCCAGGACAGGCTCCAAAACTACAGAGAGACCCTGTCTCGGGAAAAAAAAAAATCAAGGTGTCTTTTACAAACTGTATCAACAAGGTCAAAGTGGGTATAACAGACAGACCTGTAATCCTAGCACTTAAAAGGCAGAGACAGGAGGATTGTGAGTCTGGGGCCACCTTGAGCTATATAGTCAGAACCTGTACCCAAAAGCGGGGGGTGGGCAATGGCATAGGGGAAAAGGTGAAGAAAATATATGCTTCCCAGACAAAAAATGTAAAATGGACATGGTAGCACACGCCTTTAATTCCAGCACTCAGAGCCCTCGCAGGCAGATGCCTGTGAATTCAAGGCCAATTTGGTCTGCATAAAGAGTTCCAGGCCAGCCAGGGCTACACGGTGAGACCTGTATCAATACGAACAAACCAAATAAAAATTTTAAATGAGGGCTGGAGACATAGGTTAGCAGTTGGGAGCACTGGTTGCTCTTCCAGAGGACCCGGGTTCAAGTCCAGCACCCACTTCGCAGCTCACAACTGTCTGTAACTCCAGTTCTAGGGCTTCTGATGCCCTCACACAGACATGCATGCATGCAGGGCATCAATGCACATAGAATAAAAGTGGATACATTATTAATATAAACATTTAAATGAACCCCAAATCGGAAAAATCCATCAGAAGCTCAAGTTAGCCACAAGAAAAGCAGAGACATGAGAATCGTGTGCTGCTCAGGGCCAGACAGATATGATGATGGAGAAGACGAACAACAGGTTCATAGAGATTAAAGACTTACACCGAGCCTGTGGCAAAGGCTTCTACTCCCTGGCAATGCTGGGAATGTTATTTTCTAAACCCGAGAGTTGGCTCTGTGAGTTGTGTTCTATGAAAAATCAATCAAGTTGAACACACATGTCTGTATTTGTGCCATACTCCAAGAATTAAACATGTGAAACCAAGGCAGACAGTGGTGGCACACACCTTTAATCCCAGCACTCGGGAGTCAGAGGCAGGCAGATCTCTGTGAGGGCTGGAGAGATGGCTCTGCAGATAATGGCTGTCCCAGCACTCCACAGGCAGAGACAGGAGGATTTCTGTGAGTTTCCAGGTCAGCCTGGTTTACATAGTGAGTTCCAGGACAGTCAGGGATATGCAGAGACCCTATCTCAAACAAAATCTAAAAAACACAAAACACTGGCTGCTCTTCCAGAAAAGAATCAAGTATTTGATTCCCAGCACCTAAATGGTGGCTCATAACTGCCTTTAACTCCTGTCCCAGGAAATCCAACGCCCTCTTCTGACCTCTACAGACAGTAAGCATGTACATGGTGCGCATATATACATGCAGGCAAAATACTTATCCACATAAAATGATAAAACAAAAAAATTTATCATGATGAGGGGCACAGTCCAGGAGCTAAAGTTCTGACTGCCTCCATGGAGTCATGCTCTGCTGGTTTGGACCAGTTACACGAAGGAATTTGGGGCCGAAAGGAAGGATTGCCGGAATCGTTTGACTGAGCAGTTGGCAGAATGAGAGCTGCCACCCTCTGACCTAAAATGTAGTTGTGTTTAAGAAAAAGCCTCCCACAGTAATCATGTTTCCTAAATAACATATAATTCAGGTTAATGTATGAGAAACTGCTAAATACGGGTGACATGTTTCTGTCTTATCTTCTTTATACACCCCAAGTATTATTATACATATGTACAAATATAACATATGAATATAAACAACATGTTCTAGCCGGGTGGTGGTGGTGCATGCCTTTAATCTCAGCACTCGGGAGGCAGAGACACGTGGATCTTTGTGAGTTCAAGGCCAGCCTGGTCTACAGAGTGAGTTCCAGGAAAGGCTCCAAAGCTACCTTGTCTGAACAAACAAACAAAACAAAACAAGACAAAAACCATGTTCTAGAATCTTGTTTCTATATTTAATTCTTCACTGAAAGTATTGCCTTTTTAAAATATTGGGGGGGGCAAACCATTTTATACTAAATTCAGGCTTGAGAGATGGCTCAGCAGGTAAAGGCCACCAACCTAACTTAGATCCTCAGAACCCACATGGTAGAAGGAGGGGGACTCCCTGGTAAGCTGTTCTCTGACCTCCACATGCTTATGTGGCATGGCTGTCATGCCTCATGCCTACATATACACTGAATACATATAAATGTCATTTTAAATTAAAGCTAAATGCCTTCCTGTATGATACACCATATATCACTTACTTTTTCCTTAGTTATTGCTTTAACTCATAAAATCTTTCTTTTTTTATTTTTCTTTTTATTTGTTTTGGATAGGGCCTCACTATGTAGCCCTGGCTGGACCGGAACTGACTATGTAGACCAGGCTATCTTCAAACTCACATAGATTGGCCTGCCTCTGCCACTGCCTTTCAAGTGCTGGGATTAAAGGTGTGTGTACCACACATGACTTAGTGAATATAATTTCTTAATCGTAAATGCTATGTGGGGCTTGTGATCCCCAACGTAAGATTTTTTTCAACTTTATAGACAGTAAAAACCTCGCTTTGAATTTTGACTTTCCGTGTTTTCCTTGGTGCTACGGCTCTCTGTCTCATGCTAGACAACAACAGTGAACCACAGCTCCATAGGACAACCATCATAGGACACAGCCATCATAGGACAATCAGTGCTTTACATACGGTGACATCAACAACAGTGACATCTCAACTTACAATGAGTTTATATCGCATCCCACAGTCTTTCTTGAAACGACCTCTAGACACACAGACAGTATCCTGCTTAGGCTTTTGTTTGTTTTTGTTCCAAGACAGGGTCTCACGTATCCCAGACCAGCTCCAGACTCACAAGGCAGCAAAGATGACCTTGAATGTCTGAATCTTCTGCCTCCACCTCCCAAGCACTGGGATTACAAGAGTGCCCCACCATGCCCGGTTTAGGCGGTGCCAGGCACAAGGCGCAGGTCTTCATGCATGCGAGGCAGGCACTCTTCCAAGCTAGAACATTTCAGGCTGGCCTCAAACTTAGAGATTTGCCTGCCTTTGCTTCCTGAGTGCTGGGATTAAAGGCGTGCGCCACCCCCGCCCGGCTCAGTCTGGTATTTTAATGCACAGTAGTGAACCTACAGCTACAGTGCATTACTGCCCACCTACTTTGGGCTTTTATGAATAGTGCAGCTATCAGCATTCTGATTTTTTAAAAAACCAAAAAACAAATGTAGTTTAAATTCCTTAAGTTATCTACAAACTACACAAAGGAAAAGGCACCTGGGTGAGTGGAGCACCTGGGGGAGTGGAGCGCCTGGGGAGTGGAGCGCCTGGGGGAGTGGAGCGCCTGGGGGAGTGGAGCGCCTGGGGGAGTGGAGCGCCTGGGGGAGTGGAGCGCCTGGGGGAGTGGAGCTCCTGGGGGAGTGGAGCACCTGGGGGAGTGGAGCGGTCTGATAGGCGCCAAAGGAGATTCTCTGCTATCAATCAGCATCACAAAAAAAAAAGGTGGGGAGCAGGGACAAACTGGCACCAACATGACACAGTGGGAGGACAGACATCCATGCAGCCTTCCCCACAAAAATGTTGAAGACAAATCCAGAAATCGGTAAGGGACGCAGACCGCAACATTTACAAGACAGCTGACCTAGAACTCAGAAGTGCTCAAGACGACAAGACAAATGGAACAACAATGTCAGAGCAAAGGAAAATGCAGAAACATGACATCTAAACGTAAAGCAGCTTTAAAACCGTTAATGAGGAAAGATGTAGAACTTGCAGCTACCTCTCCAGTACCATTCCTCCCTGTGCACTGCCATGTCCCACCATGATGATAACAGACTGAACCTCTGAACTGTAAGACAGCCAATTAAATGTTTTCCTTTAAAAGAAAAAAAAAACATTAATGAGGCCTGGGGACATAATACAAGGCCGGTAATCCAATGCCTGTAATCCAAGCACTGGGGAAATAAAGGCAGGGGGATCAATTCAAGGTTATCTTCAGTTACAGAGTTTGAGGCCAGCCTGGGCTACCAGTCTCAAACAAAGCAAAATGTTACAGGGATGCAGAGGATTGCTATGAACTCAAGGCCACCTTAGACAGCACTGTGAATTCAAGACAAGCAGAGCTATGTGACAAGACCCTGACGGGAAAGAAGGAGTAGGGGGAGGAAGGAAAAGAAAAAAAAAGTTACCGGGAGCTGGGTACAGTGACAACTGCCTGTAATCTGAATGCTCAGAAGGCAGAGGCAGGAGGATGGAGACTCTGAAGCCCGCCAGGCTACGCAGTGAGATGGGATCTCAAAACAAAGAAGCAAATAAAGCTGGGGGTGGTGACATGCACCTTAAATCTCAGGAAGCCGAGGCAGAGGCAGGCAGATCTTTGTGAGTTCCAGAACAGCCAAGGCAACCTAGGAAGACCCTGCCTGAAAAAACAAAAACAAACAAAAACCAACACACACACATTAATGGGACAACTGGAAAATCCAAACATGGACTACATACTAGAAAAAAAAAACACTACATATCATATCTAAAAAAAAGCCCACCGTATATCATTTTTCAGCTGTGAAGATATTATGGTTGCATATGAATATGTGTGTAGTGGGTAGTCTTCTGTTCACCTGGCACAAGCTAAAGTCATCTGAGAGGAAGGAACCTCAATTGGGGTAATGTCTCCATAAGATACAGCGGCAGGCAGGCCTTTAGGGCAGCAATTCCCAACCTTCGGGCCTTACATATCGGATATCCTATATAATATCTACTTTACAATTCACACCAGTAACGAAATTACAGGGATGAAGTAGTAACAAAATAATGTCATGGATGGAGGCTGTCTTAATTGGGGCTTCTACTGCTGTGAAGAGACACCATGACCACAGTAACTCTCATAAAGAAAACATTTAATTGAGGTGGTGGCTTAGAGTTTCAGTCCATTATCATCAGGGTGTGCAGACATGCGGTGTGCAGGCAGACATGGTGCTGGAGAGGCAGCTGAGAGTTCTACATCTTGCAGGCAACAGGAAGTGGACTGAGACACCAGTATGACTTGAACATATATGAGATCTCAGAGCCCACCTCCACAGTGACACACTTCCTTCAACAAGGCCATACCTATGCCAACGAAGTCACCTCCATTTTCTCTCAAACCACCACAGTCACCACAACGTGAGGAACTGTATTAAGGGGTCACAGCATTAGGAAGGTTGAGAACCACTGCTTTAGGGTATTTTCTTAATTAGTGACTGAAGGGGATGGCCCAGTTCATTGTAGGTGGCACCATCCCTGGGCTGGTGGTCTCGGTTCTATTAGAAAACAGTCTGGACAAGCCATGGGTAGCAGCCAGTAAGCAGCACTTCTCCCTGGCCTCTGCATCAGCTCCTGCCTGCAGGTTCCTGCCCTGCCTTCCTTTGATGATGAACAGTGCCATGGAGGTGTAAGCCAAATAACCCCTTTCCTCGCCAGGTTGCTTTGGTCACGGTTTCTCATCACAGCTAATACTCACCCAAACTAAGACAAGGTCTTTGTAGTTGACGAGCGGCTAAGTATTTAGATATGAAATGTTATATTTCCCATGACTTGAGGAAGAACGTGTTGTCTTGAGAAAGAACACGTTGAAACATTTTTCCACACAACCTTATGTCCTTAGGACCCTCCCACAAGCTGCTGCATGAAGCCAGGGCTCATTCATTCACACGGAGCCAACTGTTTTGTATGTTTACTCTCGAATTCATTTGTCTGCATTTTCCTATGCATTTCAGAGGGGTCTCTTAGCTGTCAGCCAAGTGTCTGTTCCTGCCAGAGGTCTCAGAGCGGCCTGCTTTGTTGTTTTCCTTTTAATGAAATGCACTTTATAAATGTCACATAAAACAAAACTGGTGAACATCTGACCCTTGGTTTGGGGCATGCATGTTTGTGTGTGCACACATGTGTGTGTATGAATACACATGTGCACAGGCCAGAGATTCATATTGTGTGTCTTATTCAATAGCTTTTCTTCTGGGTCCTCCGCAAAAGCAGTCAGCACGTGCTTTTCACCACCGAGCCACCCTCCCCCTCCGAAAATGAGTTTAATTTCTCGTCATCTTTGAACCTTCTACACAACAGTAAATCATCTGAATTCCTTCAGGAGTGTTTAGCTCCAAGTTGAAATTAAATTTTCCTTTTTTCTTTCTTTTTGGTGGGTGGTGCAGAGCTGGGAGCTGAACCCTGATCCTCTCTTCTCACATGCTAACCATGTTCTCCACCATTGAATGCCCTCCCCCAGCATGTTCTAGTTGTAAAATCCTTATTTTCCCAACATTTAAAAGTAAGGGTTTCATTTCCTATTGAAGTTTGTGCCCGGTGAGTCTCACATTGCATTTTTACAAGAGCTCAAAACTTTTCCTTCTGGAGATTAGCCTCTTCCATTAGACTTCTACCATTTATCCCAATGCCGTATGCGCTTCATGACAATGACATCATCTATCCTTATTGTCTTTGGGGACACTTGTGCGCTTGCTTTAATTTCTTCCAACTCAATAAATATCTACTAAACACCACCGTGTCTCAGGCATTGAACCCACCCCGCCATGCAGGAATTAAAAAGTGGGATACAGCTTTGAGGTACAAGTACATGCTAAGTATGTGTAAGCCCTCAGACACATTCCCAGGATGCTCTTTTCCTTCAAAACACACTGCTGAAAGAGAGGTGCTTTTAGGCTAGCAAGGGACGAAGCAGCCACCGCAGGGCTGGGGAGGGTGTCAGCCGCAAGATTCAGAGGAAGCTTCTGGCCAACGGCAACTGTCCAGCCTCGGGCACTCACGCTCAGGTGTAAGCCAGCCAGCCACAGAGACAGACCCACAGAAAGCCGCCAGCCAGCACAGGCTCTGAGGAAAGGAAGCACACTGGCTTTTAAGGGCAGTCTGGGACAGCCTTGGGTTTAGCACTGCCCACTCCAAGGACAAAGAAGTCCCCCAGGCACCCACAATGAGGGTTAAGTAAGAAAGTGAAATCACACGGAGGAGAGTATGGCAAATAAGGACCTGAGGGACACAGGGCCACCAAGGGTGGGATTCCCCATCTCCAATTTGGTAATTATATTTCCTTTTTTTTTTTTTTTTTAAGGTTTTTTCGAGACAAGGTTTCTCTGTAGCTTTGGTGCCTGTCCTGGAACTAGCTCTTGTTGTAGACCAGGCTGGCCTCGAACTCACAGAGATCCACCTGCCTCTGCCTCCCGAGTGCTGGGATTAAAGGCGTGCGCCACCCATGCCCGGCTACTTTTTATATTTTATGTTTACAGGTGACTTTCAGATGCATACAGGCTTGTGGTGACACCAGGACCTGAGGTTGGGTGCCAAGCACCCATGAAAACATCTGGTTGTGGAGTGATGGTTGCACCTGCAATCCAGTGCTGGGAGGAAGGGGCAGGATGATCACATGTGTGCCTGGTGCCCACAGAGGCCAGAAGAGGGCACTGGATGCCCTGGAAACCGGAGCTACAGCTGTTAGTGAGCCTCTTGACACAGGTGCTGGGAACCACACCTGGGTGTCATGTGAGAGCAGTGAGCACGTTTAACTGTGCTGAGCCATCTCTCCAGCCCAGGACTGAGGGCGCTGAGGACTGGATTTTATATTTGAGTCCCTTGATATTCATGGGTTTTCTTTCTATTAGCACTAAAACCGCAGTAGCTTAGTGCCTGATAGTGTCCCGGCCATGTATCTCAGGCATCTATCATCTGACTTATGTGCAACTCCCCTGTACCCCCTCAAGGTGGCATGTTCTTGTTCTCACCTGACACAAGAACCAGAGCCTAAGGCCACACAGTTGGTCAATGAATTCTGGTCCCAAGGATTCTGTGCCACTAACATTTCCAGAGGACTGAGAAGGAAAGCGGATAGGCTGGATTACACCTACACCCCTGCTCAG
The DNA here is from genome assembly GCA_004026605.1 of Ondatra zibethicus. Classification (NCBI taxonomy): domain Eukaryota; kingdom Metazoa; phylum Chordata; class Mammalia; order Rodentia; family Cricetidae; genus Ondatra; species Ondatra zibethicus. The sequence goes on along the minus strand of PVIU01001225.1, from coordinate 96,662 downwards.
TCTGCGAGACAGTACCGCACCAATTATCCTTCTAAGCGCCTTGTGGACACCAAAATTCGGCTTAGAGTTTTCCCTGTAGGGAATAGTGTGGCTTGAACCTGAAATGTCCCCGAAGGCTGTTACATAAAGTCTTGTTTGCCAAACGGATAGGCTCTGGGGAGCTGACTGGACTCTGAGGTCTCAAACCTAATCAATGGATGTGATGGTTGCCGAACCCACCACATGGGAAGCGGCGCCTCACTAAAGGCAGTGGGGGACGGGGTGGAGAGGAGGCTGAGAATTACTCCCTGGCCTGTTCCTCCTTCTGCTTTCCCAGCCACCACGGTGGGTAGCTCTCCGCCAAGTCCCTCCATTGTGACTCCTGACCTTGCCTCAGGCTCAAAGCAACTTAGACCAAGTGACCACAGACTGGTCCCAGAAACTGGGGACCAAAGTAATTTTCTCTTCCTCTTTAAGTTGTCTGTGCCGGGTATTTTACCACAGCAAGGAAGAAACTAACACAACTCTCAAGCCAATGGAGGATTTGTCTTTTTATTTTTTTTAATTATATTTAATTGTTGTGGGTACAAGTGTTTTGTCCTGCATATATGTCTGTGCACCACGTGTGTTCCTGGTGCCCTCAGAGGCCAGGTGTCAGATCCCCTGGGACTGGAGCTACAGACAGCTGTGAACTGCCTTATGGGTGCTAGGAATCAAAACCTGGTCCTCTGGAAGAGTGCTCTTAACCACTGAGCCATCTCTCCAGCTTCAAGGGTCTGTACTTTGAAGGTCCAAAGCCAAGGGCCCCGGGAGAGGACAGAGTGGCCCTGAAGACTAAGCGCAGAAAGAAACCAACCATGAGTGCTCCAGCTGGAGCCACGAGGAGCTGACTGAAGAACGCAGCCCAGTCTATTTGCTAGGGCCTTGGAGCTGCATTTCCTGGACCACAGATAGCACCATGCATCCCCTTCTAGCCTACCGAGGAGTAACTAGAATCCTGGAATCTGCAGAGCTCAGGGTGACTTCCAAGAGCTATGTCAGTGGCCCACCCCACCCAGATATATAGGACTCCGTCATGGGAGAGGGGGCCCTCCTCAGGGCTAAACAGGAAGACACATTTCCTGCCAGTGATATGCCCCCCCAAGTCCAGGGGAGCCCCCCAAGAGCCATGCAGGATGGGGGAGGTTAGACTCAAAGGAAGAATAGGTTTTACTCATCTTGATCTCATCACCATACAGGCTCGGGAAACATGAATGAATGAATGAATGAAATGAACAAATGAATATGTGAAATCCTGACTTCAAGGAGCTGAGGTGCCTGGCTGGAGCACCTTTAGGCATTTGGCACTTTTTATCAATACCTCCTTGGGGAGGAACATTTCAGAGACCCCCAAGGACAGGGAGAGGGAACTTAGTCTCTGCCTCCGTGGCCCATGGAGATGTGCGAGGACCAACTGACAACAGAGGGCTGTCCACCCACTCTTTTCTTCACTGTCCCTCTCAAGAGGACACATGGGTGGGTGTTATGTTTGGATACGACAGCTTGGTCTCCAGTGCGATGTTTGGAGGGAGTCTTTTGATTGGATCATAAGGGCTTTACCTAATGGATGGATGGACCCTTCCAATGATGGGGTCGTAACGTAAGGGCATTATTGGGCAACTAGGAACTAGAACCCAGTTGGAGGTGGACCTTGCTTGTCCTTGGTGCCTCGCCATCTTCCTGGCTGGCATAAGCCGAGCAGCCTTCCTCTGCTGCCGCGACCCTTTGTTATGCTTCTGCCTCACACAGGCTTAAGGGCAATGGAGCCAGCTGACTTCGGGCTGAAGTCTTAGCAGCTCAGAGCCAAAATAAACCACTCTTCCCTAAGTTGTTTAGATGAAGGCACTGAGTCATAGTGACAAGCAAGCTAACATACGTACGGCGGCAGTATCCTAAGCTTAGCGCTCCAGGGCAATTTTCCTCCCTTCTGCAGCGTTTTTGTTTCAGTCGGGTACTGCGAGGTTTAGGTGCTCGCTTGCTCTTGCCTCACCTGCATCCAGCTCCATTTCCCACTTTCTAGGGGTGAGGTCTTGACAAATCGCTGAACAGCTTTAACTCTGGCTCCCAGGGTCTGAAGGTCTTCCCAGGATTAGGAGATGTGAGGAGCCACCACCATAGATGTTCACACTAGGGATGGATTCAAATGGAGAACCTGAGAAGTTCAAGGCTTCTCCATCCTATCCTGCAGTCATGCCAACTTATGGGCACCGGACTTCTCTGGTATGAGCACTTGGGACCAAACCCAGGCTTCCTACCCACTTCACACACCTTGCCCTTGCCCAGGTGAATTCAGGCTCGAACAGAAACCCAGCGCAGAGCACAGTAGCCTTGGCAGCTTGCCAAAGCCAGGAAGGCAGAGTTTCATGGGGAAGGACGGTCTCAGTCGGGCTCTGGCTAGACATACAGTGGTTTGCCTAGTGACTCTGGTGGCAATGACAAGCACCCAATACCTCTCAGACGAAATGCCAGTTACCTCTGAGTGCCCTTTCGACAGAAGTCCTTCGCCGCAGGAGGACTTTCCAAGGCCTCCTGATGGCTCCACCTGGACAGCAGATCCCCTCTTCCAATCCAGAGCTCATTTTTGTACTAAGAAACCTTCAGCACTTGGAGTCCCACGGTCAGTCTGCAAGTGGGGTCTTCATCGGGGCCTTCCAGGCACCCGGCCAGTTCTCCTTCAGGAACTAGGAAGCCTCCACATGATACTCAGTCACACCCGCCCCCTTCCTGGCCTACTCTCTTTGACCTCCCTGCTCCTCCTCGGACCACAGTCTCCTGTTTCTACTCATCAAGCATCCCCGGACCCAGCCTTTCACTTACTAGATGTGTCCAAAATAAACCAAGAGACTCCTCTTAAGACTCCATTTTCTACTTTGCAAAATGGGTCCAACAACACCTACCTCAGCATTAAACGAGAAATTGGACGCTAAGCGCGTAACGGGGCATCCAGGCTGAGAAAGGGCACTCACTGACGGAGCCTTCACCCCACACCAATGGTTCAACCTCTATCATTCTCCTGACAGATTTCATTTTCTCTAAGGATGCATCTTAACTCTTCTAAAGCACTCGGCTTGGTGCTGTGTCCATGGAGAGTGGACCAGCACTGCAGCAGGGGCATGCTTTATGGGATCCCTGAGGATGTAGAGATGAGCCTACAGGCCCTGCCTTCCAGATGAGGGACCCATGGCAGTTGAATGCTCCTGCCCTAACCCTGCCCACTTCCAGGATTTGGCTGGATGTGTCGTATGCACTGACAGGGAAGTTGTGTGATGTCACCCCCGTTCAGGTGCTTCGGTGGAGGCTCCTCATCCCCAGCTGCCCTAGCCCAGGCCAGGCTGGGGTGGGTAATCCAGAGAATGCAACAGCCCAGGCTAGAGGTATTCCGTGTGTAGGACACAGCCTGAGAGAGCAGGAAGGGAGAGAAGCAGAGACCAGGAATCACAGGGACACTGTAGGCCTCCTTTTCCTCCCTGACTGGGCCCCTCATCAGGCATCTCCACCCCCCTGTCAAAAGCTCCCTGGGGAAAAAGACCAAGTCAGCATTCTGGCCCAGCTCTTTCCCAGGGCCTGGCTTTAAAATCCAGTCTATGGCTCTTGGAATGGCCACCCTTTCCCTCCTTCCTCGGATCCTGTGGTCCTGTACTCTTTACAGCAGAGAAGACCCAGAGGTGAGAGACAGGCCGCACATGCCTGCTTCTTTCCTGTCTGCCCAGGTTCCAGGTCCAGATGGGATGGAAGGTAGGTCTTCTATGTGACTGTGGTGAGGTCTTCTATGTGACTGTGACTCACCTGAACCCTTCCTTTCCCCTTAGCAGATGTCCACAACACACCAGGCCACTATGAAGGCCTCAGACTCTCCAGGGGTCCCGGGTCCTAGCCCAAAGCTGCAGCTGCTGTACCAACCCTTTCCACTCACTCTGGCTCCCAATAAAATAAAAGGGGATGTGGAGGCAGTATCCAGTACATTTTTTTTTAACTTCTAAAAATTCTTCCGGGGATTTTCTGAATACCACCAATGTTCAGCTTCTTCCCAAGAGGGACCTGTTTGACCTCACTTTTCAGTTACTTCTTGAGAAAAGAAGAAGAAAGAGAGAGCGGAAAAGAGAAGGGTATAGTATGGGGGGGGCTTTGTGTGACTGGTTTCTGCGGGTTGTGATTTTGCATCTCTGGAGAAGTGCCAGTTTGGCCAGAATTGCTCACACCAAGTGAGACCACGCACACACACACACAGGCGCACACATGGCCGCACACGGACACAAAACTGTTCCACTGGGTGCAGAAGTCTTACGCCACAAGCAGTCCTTGAAGACCAAGAAAGAAAATATAAAGGCCCTGCCAGACGCTGCCTAGGAGGCTGACCCCTCGCGTACAGAGTGTGAAACAATGAGCCTCTGGCTTTCCGGCTGCATCCCATCCATACCCGGACCTGCGCGGGGTAGACGCAGGGGTCCGGGTGGCCCGGACGCGAGTCACCAGTCTTCCATCTCCCTCCCTCTCCCTCCCAGGCCGCAATGCCCAGGATCCCCTCCCCCGCCGCCTGCCACATCTGGTTCCACTCAGGTCCTCCCCCACCTCCAGGCGCGCTCCTCCTCCCATCTCCTTCGCTTCCAGAAAAGCGGAGACGATTTTTAAAAACCCAGTCACACACACACACACACACACACACACACACACACACGCACACTTTTCTCCAGAAAATAAGGGAGTCAGAAAAAAAAAGAGGGAAAAGTTAAGAGGCCCCACTCTCCCTTGGGTTGGCCCTCGAAGTTGGCAAAGTTGGCAGCGCCTTACCCGGGAGGGCGACGGGGGCGGTGGCGGCGTCCCCCGGGTGGTCGAGATGCAGTGCCCCGAGAAGCAAGAAGCAGCGCAGCAGGTGACGAGGCCAGGGCGAGAGGGCAGGTCGGATGGGCCCCATCCCTGCGGCGCTCGGAGGAAGCGAGGACCGAGGGCGCACGGCCCGGCGGCGCGCGGTGGCAGCCCTGATGCTGGGCTCGGATGACCGCCGGCGAGGGGCTCGTGTCCTCCTCCGGGTCGGGACGATGTGATGCCTCCCGGAGAGGAGGAGGGAGGAGGCAGGCCCGGCAGAGGGAGGGCGGAGGGAGGAGCGCCGAACCCGGGAGGAGGGTTTGAGGGGCAGAGGGGAAGGGAAGCGGGCAGCGTGGGAGAAGGAGGAGGTGCGGGGGCGCGGGGCTCGGGACCCGGTCATAGGGAGCGCACGTCTGGAGGGATCGGAGGGGGGTGAGCAGGAGAGGAGGATCAGCGTGGTCCAGAAGGACCATCCCCAACGTGCGCTCTTTTATCTTCCTCCACTCTGCCTCTTAATTCCTCCTTCCCGCCTCGTCTTCCCTCTCTTTTCTGCCTGGGCCAGGAGCCCCAGACGCTGCGTCACAGCTTCTCCTGCTGGCGCGGGCTGCGAAGCAACTGCAAAACTTTCCGCAGAACTTCACCGCGTGGCGAGACCTGGACTGCTGCGTGGCCTGGCCAACCGAGGACTGGAGCGAGCGACTGACTCAGGTGGCCAGACCTGGGTCGCCAGCACCCTCTCCATCCTGCCTCTTCTGCCTGTTTTTTAGCCGCTAAGCACCAGCTCTTTTCTTTCCTAAGAGGACCCCCTCCCCTGGTCTGGTGGGGAAGAGGAGGAGCCCAGAACTCCGTCACCCTCGCAGAGACTGGGGGAGGGGAGGGCTCCTGTTGCCTGTGAGCAGCGCAAACTATTCTTAATCATCTTGTTTCAGCATGTGTGTGACTCCTGTGTCAGTGTCCACAGCACAAAGTGTGTAAGTATGTAACACTTTAGTTAATTGTCCCCCACCCCCGCATCCAGAGACCTGGGACAAAAACAGTCCACTGGATGTCCCAGAAGACCTACATCATTCCCACCAGCTGGGGTGCTGGCCGGTAGCATAGAACAAAACGGAAATTTCTCGACGACAATCAATCCAGTTACTTAGTATTATGCAACGGGTCAGATGGCAACGCAGAGCACTGGACTCAGAGTCTGGATTTTGGAAGACAGTGCATACCTGATTTCCCAAACAGCTTCAAAAGAGTCCCTTGGGGCAGGGCTGAGACAGCACAAAGACTCACCTCCTCCTATCACAAGTGATCAAAACACTGTAAAACTGTAACACGTTTTATTGTTTCCTGAACTCTCCACTGTGGAGCTTTTTGGAAAAAACAAATGTGACTTTTCATTGGCTCCTGCTGTGGGTAATCTTTCCCTATCTCTGTAATAAGGCTCTGCTCCTTGGCCCTTCCAAGTTCTGGCAGCTCAGCTTACTATAGCCCACTGATTGTGGGGGCCCGAAAGGGAGCACCTGCAGGCCCCTGGGGAGGCTCCACTGCCACACAACCCTTACAGTCAGCCAAGGGAAGGAAGCCCCTTGCTCCACACCACCGCCACCGCCCCCTGGGGCCTACCTTCTTGGTTCCACATGTCTTGGGGCTCCTATACACACCTAGCCATGCTGGGGCTGCCTTCTCTAGATAGCTCCCCTCCTTACAAATCCTGTCACCTTTGTGGCCTATGAGAATCTGCCAACTATAGCTAAGCTGTGTCAGCCTAATCACGGGATGCTTCTGGAACAGAATTGGATCCTCCTCCACCAGTCAGAGGACGTTTTGGTACTGCTCAGTTAGCAGAGCACAAACCAACACCCTTGTAACAGGGCCCCAGGTCTTAGCACAACTAACTCCATGATGGAATGCCATTCGGGCAGCACCACTTGCCAAAAATGAAAACAAAAACCTAATCCATCAAAGTCCATAGTTCTGGGAAAGTCTCTAAATGTACTAACCTTTCTGTTGGCTTCTGTAGTTCTGCTTCTGGCTAGCTGTTCTTGTTAACTGAAGTATGTCAACCTAGGACATGGTTTTTGTGCTTAAAAGCTCACCCAGAGAAAGGCTGGGGGTTATAATGGGATCCCAAATATCCAGTGTAGTCATGGGCTGGCTAAAAAAGACTTTCTATTGGCTTAAGCCCATGTCCACGAGAAGTCTTCTCTGGCGCATACCCCACATCAAGAGTGTGGCATGGCTCTGTCGTTGCCGGCACAGGACCCACTGTGTGTAAGCATGAGAGGCACCGTTAGTCCTCTGTTGTCCCCTCACCAAGCATCACCCTGTGCCAACTGCTGGGAAAACAAAGACATGCTCACAGTTGCAGCCTTGTGAGTTTCATTCGATGGAAAAATAAAAACTAAACTTTCCGCCATATTCCCGGCTGAGGAGAGTGCTCAGGGGGGCAAGAAGCCAGCAAGCACAACACACTAGCAGAGTCTCGTTCAAGTCTGTTCTAGTCAGGGCTGTTCACTGTATGCTAACTGGCCATATCTGCCATGTCTGTGACCACTACCTGGCTTAGATTCTTGGCAGACAGCAAATCAAAACTGGACAATTGTCCTAAACTGACTTCTGTCCCAGTCCTCTATGGCTTAAAGATCCTGTGAAACTAACTGTGGGTGGTACATAGCTGTAATTCACGCATCTGGGAGGCTGAGGCAGGGGGATTGCTTAGAGTTCAAGGTCAACCTGAACTACATAGTTTCAGGCCACCTGGGCTAGACTGTGAAACATTATCTCAAAACAAAACAAAAAATCCCTGGCCAACCCGGGGTCTAGAACTCATCCTAGGCTGAGAGGTGGGCCTCACACTTCTGTGGTCCTCATGCTCCTACATCAAGACAGGCAGTAGAGAAAGTTGAATATAGAAGTTTCCAAGGCTACCCAGCCTGGGATATACAATATCAAACAACATAAAAAGGTATCCTTTCTTAAATGTGGAAGGTGACTGTCCTCTGACCTCCACATGCTACAGTATAGCACACACACGCAAACACACAGACACACACCACAGACACACACACACACACACACACACAGAAAACAAAAGGATCTTGGGGCTCAGCTGTCAACAGAATATGGTCACAGGCTATCAGGAGTGCCAGGTGTCGCCAGGGCTGAGATCTGAGGCACTCAGCATCCAGACTTTGGTCTTCTTATAAAAAAGCGGCAGAGCCTGTGCTGGTGGCCTACTCACCATGTAGAGGTGGGACAGTTCCCAACTGACAGCCTGTTACGTGCCAAGTTCCTCGCTAGATGCTTGGCACTTAGAGGGTCTCCTTCTGGGTCTGGGGACTTGATACTAAGATATACCTTCAAATGTTTAAGAAATTCACACTAGTCTACCTATTATCTATGTGGAGTATCTTAGTATCAAGTCCCCAGAAGGTCTGCTATGGTGAAGGGGGTATTGGGAATCGGCGCCTCAGACTCTCACAATGCCCTTCAAATGTTGGCTAATTCAGCCACAACGGGCATGGCCAGGTGGTTTCATTAGAGTAGTCTGGTGGGAGGAGCCCAAACTGGAGCCAAGGACAGGAATAAGAGTCCATGTTCCTCCATTCACAGCTTTGGGACCCAGAGCTGTTCTGCTCCCTGAGCTCACAGTGACCGGTCAAAGGGGCCATGATTCCTACCAGTATTAAGACTTAAAACATACTACATTTCAGGGACGGCACAACCTTAAATCTATGGAGCCATTCAGGAAATAGAATGCTCTCCCTATTGTCTTTGTTGTTTGGACATCAGGGGTCTCCCTTACTTGTGACCCTTCACCTTGCCTGCCTTGTTCCCTCTCAGTACCCACAAGATCTGTTCAGGCCACATTAATCATGATTGAGATACTGGGTGCCACAAGAGGAAAATATAACCCTCCACCGCCCCATCATCTGAATCTTTCCAAGTTTTACTATGTACAAAAATGGCATCCCGAAGTGTAAACAAGTCCCAATACAAGTGTCTTGATGCATGGTGTAACTGGCTAATGAATACATGGATGTATGTCCTTAAACGCTACCACTGGATGGATGGTGCAGAAGCTGGGGCATGGGTGTCAAAGGGCAGTTGAGTAAACCTCCCCTCCATCCTATTCACTTAGCCACATGTCCTTGAACAGTCACGGCTCCTCTCCAAGTCTCAGGACTCTGAGATAAACATATTGATGTCTTTGCTCACATTACTTAAGGGTTGTCTGCACTCTCAGCAACCTCAGCAGCCAGTGATGCCCAGGGAAGCAGTTCTACCTAGCAGGTCAGACCCACAGCGAAGCTTAGGAAAAGAGGACAAGGGACAGTAAGGATGTAACTGGATACTTGGGAGGAGGCTTATAAGACTTGGCCAGTTCTTGCTCCACACAGCTACAAGTGTGAGCCCAAAGAGGCACACAGGACTGTTCCACTCCACCCTCTCCAAGTCAGAGTCTTGCCCAGCTCAGACTGACCTGGGTGGACCCCACCCTTTCTATCTCCTGACTCTGACACAACAATCTCCCCCAAAGGCTACTCAAGCAGACCTTCCACAGCTCAGAGAAGGTCCCAGAGGGAGTGGGCTAAAGGAAAAAAAGAAACTGTATTGAGAAGATAGCTCCAAGATGTCCAAGTTTGGCTGCAGGCTGTGTGGTTTTAGGAAATTTATCATTTAACCTAAAGGAACTGTCCCTCTCCTGTCCTATTACTGGGGACACTGTGGCATTTGTTGTCTCTTGCTGACCTATTCCATCATGGCCACCTGAGAATTCTGTCTACTGTCCCTAGGTCCTTCCCTTCAGAAGGACTCCCTGTATGTCTTTCTCCAGTTCAGTCTGAAGTCTGTGTTAGTGTAAACTGCTCCTTTGACTCCCGACCTGCCTTTTAGCTCCCAGATGCTAAGAGACAGTTGCAAGTCCCTTCCAGGATGCAAGAGGTGCAGACTTCCTCCCCAAGTTTAGAGTCCAGATTTTGACTCCCAGGAGTTTGGGATACAAACTCCTACTTAGAGAAGCCACAGGAATGTTGCCAGCTGTCAGCAGGACCCTGGAGTGAGCTCAGAGCAGACAGATTAGGGGCTGAGAGCTCAGGCTGCCACAGGACCCGAATGCCCACAACTCATAGGCTCATTGCCCTTAGCTCAGTTTAGGATTCAACAGGATTCAGATCCAAGCTGGCGATGGAGTACAGGGAGGGTAGAGGCTCGCCTGAGGCACCACAGCAAGTAAAGGAGAGGACCAAGGAATGAGCTAAAGAAACAACTGCAGTTGGGTGGGACAGAGTCTCCAGAACTTTCTGTCATCCAACTGGTGCATAGTTATCACCCTGGGTGCTCTCCAAGGCCTCCCCCCAACCTGGAGTGCTGTGCCTCTGAGCTGACAGGCTGAAAAAGTCGGAAGACTGAAATGAGAGACCCTCTGTGACTGCGAGGCCAGCCTGCTCTACAGTGAGTTCCAAGTCAGCTTCGGTTAAAATGAGATCCTGTTTCAAGCAAGACTGGGTCCAGTCCCTTCAACAGAGGCCCAAAAATAAAAGGAAAGTTCAAAATACTGAACTGCTCCAATCCACCCTTGACCTTTGGTGGAGTAGAGCCCTAGACTGAGAGGAACCAAGTGGCTGTGTCCACTCCGGGCCGAAGAGCTTGGCCAGCCCTTCCCCAGCCTCGAGTGGGCATCTGGAGAGCTCTGGCCTGTTCTCCAGGTGTTTACTGAGTGTGGCGCACGTGAGTTAAGTATTAGTCTGTGGAATGTGGGCTGGGTTGAGATGGTAGTTAGATCAGGCTGTGGGTTGCCATCCAGGAATCTTTTTCTTTTTTTCTGTTTATAAGATTTTTATTTTTGGCCAGGTGTGGTGGTGCACACCTTTAAATCCCAGCACTCGGGAAGCAGAGGTAGGCAGATCTCTGTGAGTTCGAGGTCAGCCTAGTCTACAGAGTTCCAGAACAACCAGTGCTGTTATACAGAGAAACCCTGTCTTGAAAAACAAAAACAAAAAACTCCTAAAAACCACCCCCCCAAAAAACAACACAAAAAACCCAAGTAAATAACTAAATAAAAGTTTTAAAATTTTAGTCAGCTGTAGTGACGCACACTTTGTTTATTTATTCATTCATTCTTCTGGTTTTTCGGGTCAGGGTTTCTCTGTCGCTTTGGAGCCTGTCCTACCTCTTGTAGACCAGGCTGGTCTCAAACTCACAGAGATCCACCTGCCTCTGCCTCCCGAGTGCTGGGATTAAAGGCGTGCGCCACCACTGCCTGGCTATGGTGTACCCTTTAATTCCTGTATTCACAAGGCAGAGGAAGGCAGATATATGTGAGTTAAAGGCCAGCCTGGTCTACAAAGTGAATTCTAGGACAGCTAGAGTTATATAGTGAGACCCTGTCTCAAACAAAACAAGAAACAATAATTGATAAGTATTGAATTCCTAGTTATTGGGTTCCTCTGCTGATGCAGTAAGTCAAATTAAACAGAATTAATAAATCCAGATTTAAAATAGAGCAAAGCAATTCCGGGTGACTCTCAGAAACAGGTCTGGCGACCAGGTCTTAAATACCCTGTAGGTATGGTCTTGAGCAGCTCCAGGGGAGGAGGTGACCCTTGGTGGGCTTTCTGAGGAGCAGGATCTGGAATGAGAGGAGTGAGACCAAGCGGAGATTCCCAACAGTAATTAATAATTTTTTAACGTGTATGAGTGTTTTGCCTATATGTATGCCTATGCATTTATGTGCCTGGTACCTGTGGAGGCCAGAAGAGAATGTCAATAACCTGGTACTGAAGTTACAGACAACTGTCTATGTGGATGCTGGGAATTAAACTTGGGTTCTATGAGAGAGCAGCCAGTGCTCTTAACTGTTGAGCCATCTCTCAAGCCCGTTTACTTTTGTCTATTTTAAGACAACTGTGTAGCCTTGGCTGTCCTGGAACTCACTCTGTAGACCAGGCTGGCCTCAAACTCAAGAGATCTGCCTGCCCCTGCCTTCCTAGAGATGGGATTAAAGGTGTGCCCCACCTTCCAGCTGCTTTTGTTTTTGAAACAGGGTCTCACTATGCAGCCCTGGTTGTTCTGGACCTCACTCTGTAGTTTAGACATGAACTCAGAGATCCACCTGCCTCTGTCTCCCGAGTGCTGGGATTAAAGGCGTGCGCCACCCCCAGCAGCATCCTGGAATCTGAAGGAGACTGCTATCCAGGGTCTAACCTGGTCGCTCAGGCTCTCCACGCAGACCCGGCAGATGTGCTACCTTGGTCTTTACCACCAAGGTCCTTCCCCCACCTATCAGGCCTGACTTGCCCCTCACAGGCACTCAGCAGGCAGTGGTGCAATGGTGCAATTAGACAACCTGGTGGAGAGAGGACAAGAAGGCTAAAGGATCACCAGAACCCAGAGGCACCTTTCGAGTTCCCAGGGTCTGCATTTCTCATGTATGGGATTCAGCATACTCCCGAGCGCAGTATTTGATGGATACCTGTTTCGCCATAGATGTGTCCTGAGCAGATGAGAAATTTTCCCATGTGCCATTTATGGCCCTGATTGTAAGTTGTAGAGTGGTGGTCTGAATCTCACACTAAACTCTACTGTCACTGTTCTACAATTCTAAGCCTGGGCACATTTTGTCTGGCTAACATAATGGTTCGAATCGTCCCTCAGAGAGCAGTCAAGACAATCCCCCACAGCCACAGGGCAATCTGATCTAGATAACTCATTAATACTTCCCAGGAGATTCTGGGTTCTGTCAATTTGACAGTTAAAACTAACCAGCAAACGTGGGCAGGGGCCCAGGCAGCAGGAGTCCTTTGAGATCACAGGAAGCTCTAAAGAGTCTGTGGACAAAGGTGGGCAGCGGTAGTCCATGGCCTTTAATCCCAGCACTTGTGAGGCAGAGACAAGAGGATCTATGAGTTCGAGGGCAGCCTGGTCTACAGAGTGAGTTCCAGGACAGCCAGGGCTATATAGAGAAACCCTGTCTCAAAAACAAAACAAAAAACAACCCCCAAACCAAAACAAAGACAAGACTCTGTTCACACAAAGAGCCATGGCTTCTGGAGCTAATTTGGAGGGACACATCTTTCTTATCTTCCAGTAGCAAGACCTTACCCTAGGGAATTGGCTCAGTGACAGAGACAGTAACTAGCCATACCTGTTGTTCACACATACCCCATGTCACCTTCAATCTTACACAGTAAATATATAAGCAAATCAAGTAAATCAAGGCAGAGAGAATCGTTCCCATTTATCCGTTTAAGACAGTTTCTAGGAGTGGGACAGGAAGAACTATGTCTTCTAGATTTTTGTGTGTATGTGCTCATGTGTTTGGGTGAACATGCATGCATGTATGCTGCCCTGTGTATGGAAGCCAGGTCAACATCAAGTGTCTTCTTCAGTTGCTCTCCTCCTTGTTTATTTTGAGGCAGAGGCTTGTTATGTAGTCCTGGCTTGCCTGGAACTCATTATAGACCAGGCTGGCCTCGAACTAAGTGATCTGCCTGTATCTGCCTTCCAAGTGCTGGGATTACAGGTGTGCGCTACCATGTGGGTGTTGGGGATCTAAACGCAGGTCCTCATGCCTCACGAGCACTTTACCAACCAAGGCATCTCTCTAGGCCCTATGGCTTCCTGATTTATAAGCAAGATAACAAGACCAAACTAGGGGTGGTAAAACACGCTAGTCAACTTGAAATATGGCAAGAAGCCATCTTTAAACATATAAATATACATACGTATATACATATATACACACACACATATATATTCTGAAGAATATATATAAATCAAAAATGACAGGACTAGATACGAGGGAACCCAAGTGATGTTCTGTGAAGCCACATCTCCATTCTCTTCCTGCTGGTCCCCTCTAGCCCAGGACAGCAGAAGCAGGGCTGCTGCCCAGATCAGCTGCATTTCCATGTAGATTCCTGAGGACTACTAGCCAGGAGGGGCAGGATTTGAACAAAACTAGGCAGGCTTAGGACTGGCCTTGATGAGGACAAACATATGCCTCTGTGTGTTTGGAAGCCCAGAGCCACCTCTGTACAAACATGGCACTCAGTGATCCCAGCTCACAAAAGTTCAACCTGCAGCCCCCTTCCCGATTACTACAGCTCCATTTACTGCTTGTCACCAAATGGCTCCGGGCTTCAGTTTCTTAGTTTCTAAAAGCACTAAGGCCCCTTCCCCTCTACATTGCCTCCTCCCCCAAGCAGTCTCCAGGGAAAGAAAGCTTGAGGCTAGCAGACCTGAGGTTAACAGTCTTCTAACTGGACACATAACTACCACACCCAGGGGCCTGACCCAGGGCCAGATGGGTGGGGTTGAGTTACCCGCCAGTCCACTGCTCTCTGACCCCTTCTCACCATGGGGTCTCCCGCCCAGAGCCTTAGACACATCCCTGGCAGACTCCAGTCTGTCTAAGGCCCCTGCTGGGCTCCGCTGCACAAAAGCACTCTTGTATTCCCAGCCCCCACCTGGCCCCAGACTTGCCTGTTTTCCCAGTCTCTGGCAGGTTCCCTCAATCCTCAGGCCTCTCCCCCTTTAACCCTCTTCACCCCTCCAAAGAGCTGCAGCTCATCTGTGCCCACCCTGACCCAGACTGCCTGCTGACGCCATCTCTCTCCTGTAGCCCCCTGGGCCCCTCAGGTATAAGGAAACCCCCATGAACTAACTCAGAAGATAACCTATGGCTTCAGGGTTTGAGGCTTCCAAGGTGAGCAGCTCTGCCGAGAGTACTGTTATGATGCCTGCTGTGGTACAGTATGTCTAGGGTCTTCTTGCAGTTCCCCGTAGTGACACAGTGTCTAACAACAGTCCAGAGGTCCTGAGCTTAAGCTAGACTTGATTCCCAAAGATAAAAATAAAACAGGACTCATCTCCTCTGCAGTTGGGTAGGTTCAGAAGCCAGAAACCTACTGTGTGCAATGCCTTGGGTTCCATCTGGCTGCTCCAGTAAGCCAGATTCTGCCACCCATCTTCAATAGGCCAACTAAAAGAGCTGTCTATCTTTGGAGTCCCAATTTGAGTTTTTTTTAAAAAATATTTATTTATTATGTATACAATATTCTGTCTGTGTGTCTGCCTGCAGACTAGAAGAGGGCACCAGACCCCATTACAGATGGCTGTGAGCCACCATGTGGTTGCTAGGAATTGAACTCAGGACCTTTGGAAGAGCAGGCAATGCTCTTAACCTCTGAGCCATTTCTCCAGCTCCCCCCCCCCCCCCGTGAGGTTTAAGCTTAAACGGAAACCAAGAGATATGCATGATTAAGCAGTCCTGGTCCAGGGGTGGCCCTACTGCCAGTGACCCATTATTGTCTCCTCTAAGTGCTATGACAAGTTGCAGATCTTTTTCCAGGTTCTGACTAGCCCAGGCTTTAGATGATTTTTCTTTCTAAGTATAAGATTCCTTGGGAAGTTCTGGTTTCTTGGGGGCATCTGTTGCTAAATAGTCCCATAATCATATACAGGGACAGTTGTCTTTTTAATATAGCCTCACACCTGCCAGGCAGGCTGGTTATACTGGCACTGCAAAGAGGTCTCACAACCATCCTCTCCAATGACCCTGCCACAGCCACTCCAGGGCAGGCAGACAGGTGGGCAGAAACGGCACTGTTCCAGGCTCATCCTGCCCTGGGTGTCTAACTGTCCGTGCGCCTGGATCAGTACCACCTAGAAGTAATGGAGAAATTTAAGCCTCTACTGGCAGTTTTTGACAGTGGGTGGGATGGGGGCTCCAGACTCCAAACATCAAACTCCCAGTGTTGATGCTCCCAGACTCAGCCGGAAACCATCTTCCAGGCAGAATGAGACCCTACTGACTGACACTGAATGGCCAAATGACCAACTGCCAATGTAGCAAGAAGGTTCTGAACTTGAAACCAGTGAACTCAGGGGTTCCAAACTCAGCTCCTCTTATAGGGTCTTGTCATCTTTCTTAAATATCTTTTATGGTACTCCTGTGTATCAGGCCTATTACCTACCTTCTATCTAACTTACTTCCACACAGTACAAGATATCCCTGAAACTTGCAAAGACAGATTTGAATTCAGGTCCGACTTTAGAGCCTGAGTGAGTTTGTCTAAAGAAATGAAAGAAGAGGAGACGCTTGGGCTATCAGTAAGGGAGAGAAGGAGTCTCAGAAAGAAAAGAAAATCACAAAGTGTGACCAAGTTACATGCCATCTTCTTAGAAGGGCGCCACAGTGCTTGCTTCTAGTTCTAGGAGCTTAGATAACTGCTTATAGACAGTTGTTTTCTAAACTTAGACACACAATGCCCTAACTGCTAATCTCAGCTAGAAGAAAACCTGCCCCTCCCAGACTACAGTGAAGGAACAGATGTGTCTCCGAAAGATAGCCAGTGTTGCAGGTCAGTCACAGCAGTGGGGTTCTTACAGCTTAAGAGCCCAACTCCTTCCTCTGAGGCCCCCATATTCTGTCTCTTCTTAGGCCCAGGCTCTCATGGGACTGTGAGCCCACAACCAGGCCTTCATCCAGTATGCTATTCACTGCCATACCTCCACCACCAAGGCTAATTCTTGGCATGTAAGAAGCACAAAGAGTACATGAATCAACACATTCCCAGTACGCCTGTAGGACCTGTGGGAACCCTACCAGCTACCAAGAGTCCCAGGGCTATACCCCTGATGATGAGAGAGGGTCCTGTGTGAAGCTAGAGAATCTGAATGAAACCAAGAGGCTGGGAATTAATTTCTTTAAAAAATTACATTTATTTATTTGTGTGTGGGTTATGGTGGTACCAAGGTAGGTAGGTATGTGGAGGTCAGAGGACAATTTGTAGGAGTCAGTTTTCTCTCATCACCCTAAAATTCACTTATTATAATTTACTTTTAATCTATATCCTTTATTGGGAAAAGCCAAAAACAGTCTGGATAAGCTTAATTATAAATTAGTACTTTTTCTTTTTTTTTTTTTGGTTTTTCAAGACAGGGTTTCTCTGTATAGCCCTGGCTGTCCCGGAACTCATTCTGTAGACCAGGCTGTCATCAAACTCACAAATATCTACCTGCCTCTGCCTCCTGAGTGCTGGGATTAAAGGCCATGCATCACCACTGCCTGGCCATAAATTAGTACTTTTTTGGTCACTGTATGCAGCAGAGTCCCACCATGGGCCACGTGTCCTGGGACAGTCATGAATGCAGCCCAGCATACTTGTAGATGACAGTCACATCTCAATGTTAAAAGGATGAATGTGCTGGAGAGAGTAAATCAACACTGTGGCAATAAAGGACTAAAGTTTGGAGAAGGTGAAACTCATCTTACATTAGAGAACCCCTCTTTACCTGCTCCTTCAAAGCGAAGAGGTCAGTTTGTGTGTATCCTCTGGGGCTGCTCCAGGTAGTAGGAAGATAACCTGCGTGCCCAGATTCAAGTCAGGCCGGCCAGGAGCCAGACTGAACCACAGCAAGGAGAGAGGGTGCCCGTCTTCAGGATGAGAGGAGAAACAGACCATAAAGCAAGCCCTGGCACACACTGATAAGAACGTAGGAAATGGGGCAGGAAGTGAGGGAAGGCCTAAAGAAATAGTATCCTTTCCCAAACCGAGTCAAACATTAAAACCTGCAGGATCACTAGATGAAGGGTAAAAGGTACAAACTGAGTTCCTCTGAGTCAGCTGAAATGGCTTCTGCGTCAGCTGCTCTTCATACGTGTGGGCAGCATCCCATCACTGCTGAGCACTCTGCTTAGCTACCTGAAGGCAGTCACTGGGCAGTGGAGGCTAGGAGTTTAGCTGTAGAGTGCTTGCTTGTCTGGCCATATGTAAGGCCTTGGGCTTCAGTCCTAGCATTTGGTCAGGTGAGGGGTACACACAAAATTTGTATTTCAAGAAAAAAAATAGTTGTCTTAAAAGCTGGGGACACCAAAGCCTCAGGAGCTAACTTTTTCTTCAAAATGCTATGTGACAAAACCTGCCTACAAATTTCCTTTGGTTTGGAATGCTCTGCCTTCCTTTAAGATCACTTGATACTGAGGAAAGTGGGGCAGGACTACAAAACACACAAGGGTCTTAGCAAATGTGTTCTCGGTGCATTTTCACATGTACAGAGCACTAGAGTCATGAATTGCTTAAGAGCTCTCTGCCCTCACTGACTCCCCGCCCCCGCTCTGAACTCTGCATCTTTAAGTATTTCTGGCTGGCCCTCTTGCCACATGTCAGTAACATTCCAAGCTGGCTACCACATGTGCAGGCCCTGGCCTCCAACCCTTTCCTGCAGAGTGCTCTGTTGTTCCAAGGGCACAGTGGGGCCAGACAGCTCCCATTTCAGCTCCATCTTCAGCTGATCACACATCTCAGAAAAAAAGAAAAAGAAAGCTTCAGAAGAAAGTCCATACCTATATTCCTTGAGAGGTTTTCTTTTCTTAAAAATCCCACTAGATGAATCTACCAAAGTGAGTTAGAAGAGCATACATCTCAGATGCACACACCAGCGCATATTCACCGAATTCAAATGCCTGGGAGAGGCTGTTTTCTCCCCCAAAGACCTAAGAGGGGGAAAGCTCACGTGGCTGGTCAAGTTAACAAGAAATGCAGCTCACCCTGTGAGCGAGCATGGACTGGGGCAGGAGCTGTGTTCCCCCCCAAGTTCCCCCACAAGCCTTCTGTCTACCTCTAGAAGCAGTTTCGATAGTCTCTATACTCAGAGAATCCAGGAGGACTGACTGCATGGACAGATGAACCTTTATTTAAAAAAATAGCACTTCAAATAAATTAAAAGGGACAACCGTCAAGTGTTCAATTGAAGAAATATCTGAAAACTTAGAGAGCCTCCAGCTGCAGTCTTCTCCCCTCACTTTGTCGATGGCAAAGCCCCGGCATCTCAGAGCCCCCACTCCATCTCTCCCGAGGAGGTGAGGGAAGCCCTCCCCAGCGGGAGACCAGATGGAGGGAGCCACATCTGACTGGAATGAACATTGCCACGTACTTGCTAATACGGGTTTCACTTTATGACCAAATGTAATCTTTCAAAAATAAAAAAGGGGCAAGGGAAGCTGCATGTTTTTTAAAAATTGAAATTATTTAGGGATAGAACACTAACTCTAGTGCCTTTAATGGGCAATAGCAACTTTCTTCCTCCGAAGTCAAACACCATCCCCAGCTGAGCCTCTGTGCTACAAGCTTTTCAGGAGATGTTACCTAAACTTTATTAAAAGAAAAGAGCAAGTTTAAATATAGACACTGGACTAGCCCAGTCTGTGTTTTCAAGTCCACATTCTTCATCTGAAGCATTGCATCAGGGAACCCCCTGAGTCTGCATGTTTTCAAGTTCACAGTACATGGAACCAGTTTTTTCTTTTTAATTTTTCCTCACTCAGAGCAGCCACACACAGTGACCGTTGACGCCGGAACCTTGGGCAGGGCCTTTTCCTATGAGGCCTGGCCAGAGCTGCCCAAGGCTTCTCCTCAATGAGAATCGATGCTGTCATGCTCTATGGATGGGAAAAAAGCAAGAAATAAAAGCACCTGGTACAGGTTTCATGAGATCCATTTGGATTCACTATGTTCCAAACCCACTGCTGATGCCATGTGTCCACTTTGTGTGCTGAACAGTCTGTGGCCTTGGAGGTGGTCTCAATTCGAAGAACTGTTATTGGATGCCCCAGACGTTGATGCAATAGCAGCTCCAGCAGGGCTACTTGTAGAGACTGACTTTCGGATGTGAGGCAACAAGTAGGGGTCACAGGCCAGCTGCTGGACATCAATACGGTCCTCCTTTCGATAGGCCAAGCATCGCCGGATAAATGCCTATAAAAGGAAGTTTCGTACAAAAGACGGAAGGAGATAATCCTGGTACACCAGTAGGAACCTGAGGAACCCATACCACTGCTAGACAGAACAAACACCCCCTCAGAAAAGGTTTATAGCCTTCCCAAATCCATCAGGCAGAGCAGAAAAGACAAGGGCCCATGCCAGTACTGGGGTTTGTTGAATATTATAGACATGATTTGACTTCAACCACATTATCAAAATGGAAGCTCCCTTCCCACCCGGTCAGAAGACTCTTATCAAAAGACTTTTACATCTTTTCTGGCTTCCTATTTTTAGATCAGAGAAGTCAATTTATTCAAATTTTATAATGCAATTTGTTTAAATGAATCAGCTTGTTTGTTTTATCTTGTATCTTGTGATGGTCTCAAATTCAGTATGTAGCCAAGGATGACCCTGAACTTTATCCTCTCGCCTCCATATCTAGAGTGGTAGGATTACACATGTGTACCCAACTACATGTGTTTTATGCAGTGCAAGGGATGGAACCCAGGGCTTTGCGCATGCCAGGCAAGCACTCTATCAACTTAGTTATATCCTCAGCGCCAATGAAACAGTTTTAAAGTCTAATACATCATATTTATCAAAACTCTGGATTTCCTAGTAAACTGATAAGGGTGTGTGGCTCACAGATGACATACACCCTAGCCTGATGATGGCATGTTCACAGGGAGGTTGTAGAGCAGGGAGAGAACATATATGGAAACTATGTTCTTCATGCTCTATTTTGTTACAAACCTGAACCTAAAACTGCTTTAAAAAGTAAAATCTAGCTGTGGATAGAACTCAGAGGTAGAGTGCTTAACCATTAAGCAAATGGCTTGGCATTCAGACTTCAGCATAGATTAAAAAAAAAAAAAAAAGTAGGTTTATTTACAAAAAAAAATCTAAAACATAAAAAACGTGATTTTCTTTTCCCATGTTTAACTAAAAAAATATAATGGTAGAAAAGCAATTCTGGCCTTTCAAAAGTGAAGACACAGGTATCTGCTTCACTGAAGTATTTGGAAGCTAAGAGACATTCCCAGAAATGAACAAAGAACTCCTGGCTTTGAAAATGAGCTTTTCCTAGTAAAATACACAAAACCTAGAGTTTTAACAGATTCTCATAGGTTGTAACATGATCAAATAAATGTGATGTCTCTACAGAGCTTCTGGAACAGGCTCTTAAAACTGGACCACAGAGTTGCCATGATCACACCATGGCCTCCTGCTTCTCCCCATTTCACAATGGTTCTGCCCCCTTCTACAATTCTCTTTCCTTCTCTGCAGAACACACTTCCCTCAAATCTACACGTCTCTGCCATACACATCGTTCAAGCTACTGATCAAATAGCATTTCATCATCAAGATCTACCCCCAAGAATGCCATAAAAAACGGAGAGGGGCTATCACATTTCCACCTTAGTACTCCTACCTCATTTCTCCTATGTAAATCTTAGCTTCCCAGACAGGCCAGCCTCCCTGACAGGCATGAAACTGGGTATCCTTCCTATTAAACACATCTGCAGGTGTAACTCTACTGGAGTCTACCTATCCTTCCCTGTCCTGTCTCACACAGCCATTGTGAATTACAATCTGCTTGTGAAAATTCCTTTTACTGAACCTGGGGATGAGGTGGGCAGACTATAAGCAATCTTCTTCTACTCACTGTTCTTAAGAATAGTAATTTGTCCCCATTCTGCTGCCTAATAATGGCTGAATTTCACATTTAACAGTTCAGTTACTACCACCCAAAGAACTGACACTGGAAGCCAGCCATTTCATTCCGTTGGCCAATGAAACAAGCTTACCTTTGCTTCAGGTGTGACTACTGGCTTTGGCGGGAACTGTACTTCAGTAGCTTTAAGAATAGTATTTTCTTGTAGAATATCTTGCTGTGACTGATTATGGCCAAAAGGCTGTCAAAAACAAAATGAACAAATGTTGGCCTCTGGTTACACAATTCAGCACTACGGAAGTCTCCACACTCTAGGGATGCTCTCCTTTAACTCTCACCTTTGACTTTAATGGGGAAGGTCCAAAGCTTAAAGGCCAGGCCAAGGCAGAACAGGAACTAGAAGCAGTTTCTCCTATCTCTAGCTTTCCTCACAGCACACAGCAAAGAAAGATTCAGCAGACAAATGAGCAGCCTCTTGAACTCTGAGTCACATCTTAGGTGACTACATTTATCTATGTGCCAGCCAACCCAAGAGGTGCACTAAAAACGGATTGAAAAATAAATCAAGGGAGGCTGGAGATGGTGCAGCAACTGAGAGCACTGGCTATTCTTGCAAAGGACTGGGGTTTGCTCCCAGCACCCACATGGAGGTTCACAAACATCTGCAGCTCCAGCTTCAGGGGATCCAATACCCTCTTCCGAATTCAGAAACTACACACAACGTACATGCAGGAAAAACACTCAAGTAAATAAATCTAAAAAAATGCTAAAAAAGAACAATTTTCCTCACCCCCAGTATGAGGGATGGAGTGGTGACTCACACCTGCAATCACATCACTTTGAAAGCTGACACAGGAGAATCACTGTGACTTCAAAGCCTGTGAAGGCTATACAGTGAGCTCTAGGCTAGTCTGGACTATATAACAAGATCCCACCTCAAGAAACAAAACCTAACAAACAAACAAACAAAAAAAAGTGCTGAGACCACTTAGGGGTTTTAACTGTGCTTCAAGTTCCTGATAAACTTTTTTTAAAAAAAATATTTACTTATTTATTATGTATACAATATTCTGTCTGTGTGTATGTCTGCAGGCCAGAAGAGGGCACCAGACCTCATTACAGATGGTTGTGAGCCACCATGTGGTTGCCAGGAATTGAACGGAGGACCCTTGGAAGAGCAGGCAATGCTCTTAACCACTGAGCCATCTCTCCAGCCCTCCTGATAAACTTTTAAAAATAGGCTCAAGCTTACTATAATGCCTATAATATTAGCAACAACTCAACACTTAGTGCATAAAATAATTATGCTCCACTAGTTCTGCACAGTTTTCTTGTTTTGGAGAGGCAGATAAAGAAAGAGCAAGAGGTTAAAGAGGTAGGTGTCTGTGTTAAGAGTTTGGTCTGGAAATCTCATCAAAATATTAAGAGTTCACAGGAGCTACAAAACTCCCATTTGCTTTATGCCTATGTTCAGCTTAACTGAATACCAAAACATTCCAAAGGTAGAAGGAGAAATGTGAATATACAGTTGGCCCCGAAAATGTGTGTATAGATAACAGATACATTCACAAGGAAAAACAGTTATTGTCGTTCTAATGACATAACATCTCTATTAGAAACAGCAGACAAGAAATACTGTTAGGGGTGTGGGAATGGGATGCAGGGCTATTGCACACATGAGCTAGGTACTGTGCCTCTCAACTACATCTTTGGTTTTCTTGATGGGGTTTTACTAGATAGTTCAGGTTTCCCAAGAACTCCTTGGATCTTCCTGTCTCAGACTCCCAAATACTGGAATTAAAGATATCATACTTGGCCAAGGGATACGTTCTGACACTACCTTCTCAGCACGTGTGTGCACACACACACATGAAGGGGGAGATGGTTCAGCAGCTAAGAGCACTATCTTTTCTTGTGGAGAATCCCAGTTTGGCTCTCAATGCTTATGTCAATCAACTCACAACCTCTCATAAATCTAGCATAAGGTTTCTGTGCTGGTTAGTTCTGTGTCAACTTAATACAAGCTGGAGTCATCTGGGAACCTTAATTGCCTCCATCAGACTGTAGACAAGTCAGTGGGGCATTTTCCTGAATCTATTGACATGGAAGGGCCCACCCCACTGTGGGCAATGTCACCCTGGGAAGGTGGTCCTGGCTGATATAAGCAAGCAAGTTGAGCCAGCCACGAAGTGCAAACCAGTACGCAGCACTCCCCTGTGATTCCTGCCCTGACTTCTCAAGTGGTGGACTGTGATCAGATACATAAGCCAAACACCCCCTCCCGTTGTTGCTATTTTTGTCATTGTTATTGTTTATTTGTCATGGTGTTTATCACAGCAATAGAATGCAAACTAGCAGAGTATCTGACACCCTCTTCCAGTCTCCACGGGCAAACACACTCATGTACTCAGACACAGACACACACACACAAAAATAAATAATAAAATTAATCTTTGCCAGATATGGTGATTCATTCCTTTAATCTCAGTGCTCACTCAGGAAGCAGAGATAGGACAATCTCTGTGAATTTGAGGCAAGCTTGATCTAAACATAGAGAGCTCCAAATTAGTCAGGGCTACGGAGTGAGACCCAGTCTCAACAAAACAATACTAACAAACAAAAAAAGTATGGGGGGGCCTGGGGCGAGGGATAAAGTACTTACTATAAAAACAAGAACCTGAGTTTGACCCCCAGCACCCACCAAAAAAGCCAGTTGTAGCAGCATGTACCTGGACTCCTACCACAGGAAAGACTGGGCCAGCAGAATGTGCAACTTGCTGGCCAGCTTGTCTAGCTGAGTTGGGTTCAATGAGAGATTTTCTGTACTAAGGACAGACCTGAGGTGGACTTCCAGCCTTCATAGCATGCACAAGGGCATGGTATATTTTTATTCACACCAGCTTATCTGATGAGGTGGTTAAAAATAAAATCTAGGAATTTTTCAAGTTTCAGATCTTATTAGAACTCTGAGAATTCATCTTGGGCAGACTGTTCATATTACTAAATGATTTCCAGACAAATATTGATATAATCTCAGCATTCAAGAGGCTGAGGCAGGGGGATTGCCATGACTCTGAGCTCACCATGGACTATATACAGGCCAACCACAGCTATAAAGCAAAACCTCTCAAAATAAAAACCAGCCAACAAACAAACCAAACCACCCTGTTTCACACTTGAGTTCAAACGTATCAGAGTCAAAATGTCTCATTTTTAAGAACAGCAACATGCATGCCTCTGATGGCTTGGGAGAATTCAGTAGATGCTCTCCAGCCTGGAATTTCTAGTTATACACGAAGCATTTACTGAGAACACTGCATTTTCTTGAAACCAGTACTTGCAGGATCCCAGTGATTAACTGCAAAGAAGAATCCACACTGAGGGCATGACTACAGGCTGCTGCACTGCCTTCCTCCTCACCTTCCTCCCATAAAGACACTGGTAGAAGATCACACCCACTGACCAGACGTCAACTTTATTTGAGATCTTTGGTGGCTCTTTCCCAACCACAAAACACTCTGGTGGTAAATACCTAGGAGAAAACAGAATAAAAAAACACTCAGGAAAATTAATATATAACTCAAGCCATACACAAAAAAGCAAAATAAAGGACCTTGTTAAAAATATAACACTTAGGCAGGCATGGCGATGCACGCCTTTAATTACGGCATAGGCAGAGGCACAGATGGATCTCTGCGAGTAGTGACTTCCAGAACAGCTGGGGCTGAAGAAAGAGACCTTGTCTCTTAAAGAAACCCAAAAAAAAACCAAAAGAATAAACAAGTGTGTGTGATTGTATAAAAATGTACATTTGTGTGTATATACATACATACATACATACATACATATCAAACACTCCAGTTCCAACCATCAGCTTAGAAATATATACAAGTAGGGGCTGGAGACATGCTCTTCTAAAGGTCCTGAGTTCAATTCCCAGCAACCACATGGTGGCTCACAACCATCTGTAATGAGATGCCCTCTTCTGGCCTGCAGATATTCATGCAGACAGAACACTGTATATATAATAAATAAATAAATCTCAAATATATTCATATACACATATATCTATATATACACAAGTAAACAAAAGGACACTTGAACTTATGGAGGTTCTTTATATGGCATTAAAGTATTTTATTTCTCAATTTTTGTTGTTGTTTTGTTTTTCAAGACAGGGTTTCTCTGTAGCTTTGGAGCCTATCCTGGAACTAGCTCTGTAGACCAGGCTGGCCTCAAACTCACAGAGATCCTCCTGCCTCTGCCTTCCAAGTGCTGGGATTAAAGGCGTGTGCCACCACCGCCCGGCTTATTTCTCAATTTATGGAAATGTAAACATCCTCTCTAGTTTCACTTAGCTCACTCCCCCCTTCCTTTATCAGGCTTGTGCCGACTCCAAGTGTCATTCACCACTTTGTTGTTGTAGTGTTTTAAAAATGGGGACCACACCAATGGTCTCATGCATGGAATGAAATGTTCTGCCATGGAACTACACACTCCACTCAGCCCACAATACATAGATTTTTCTTGTTTTGTTTAAAAAAAAAAAAAAAGAATTATTTACTATGTATTCAGGGTTCTGCCTGTATATAGCCTGCAGGCCTGAAGAGGGCGACAGATTTCATTATAGATGGCTGTGAGCCACCATGTGGTTGCTTGGACTTGAACTCAGGATCTCTGGAAGAGCAGTCAGTGCTCTTAACTGCTGAGCCATCTCTCCAGCCCCCATACTTAAGACTTTTCTGGGGTGCTGAATATTGAATCTGTTTTAAAGTCCAAATGAATTCAGGACCTAGAGATCTCTGAGAGCAGCTTCTTTTGGAAAGCTCTACCAGAAATAATTCAGTATAAAATCCAGAGAGACATTGAAGTCCAAGTTAACAGAAAATGTTTTATTTTTCCACATTAAGGGCAAGATAGCTTGCTGAAGACTAACAATTAGTATAGCAAAAGTCACATAAAGACCCTTATCTAAATTCCTTCTCTCCCCGCCACTGGTCTCTGAAGAATCTAGGGGACAGTGGGTTACAACAAATTGTATGGTGTGGAAGGTAAGAACCTCTGAGCATTTAGGAAACCAAATAAATATGCTTGGAATCCTAGCCACAGCTCAGCTGGAAGGCAGAATTCTAAAGATACTAGAGCACTGGTTCTCAATCTTCTTAACACTGCGACCCTTTAATACAGTTCCTCATGTTGTGGTGACCTCAACCATAAAATTATTTTCATTGCTACTTGGTAATTATAATTTTGCTACTGTTATGAATTGTAACATAAACATCTGTGTTTTCTGATGGTCTTAAACAACCCCTATGAAAGGGTCACGACCACAGGTTGAGAGCCACTGCAATAGATGAGTTTCTGTAGACTCGGGCCAGTAAAGCCCAGCCTATGGAAAATCTTTTACGTGGTCCCTGCTGTGGTCCCGGTATAAACATCTAAACTGAAACCCTTCTTCACTCATCTACCATC
This sequence comes from Ondatra zibethicus, assembly GCA_004026605.1. Classification (NCBI taxonomy): domain Eukaryota; kingdom Metazoa; phylum Chordata; class Mammalia; order Rodentia; family Cricetidae; genus Ondatra; species Ondatra zibethicus. The sequence goes on along the minus strand of PVIU01001225.1, from coordinate 69,935 downwards.
TCTGTCAAGCTTGTCTTTTCCATGACAGACGTGTGGAGCCCAGAGCTAGACTATTCCACAATGAACACTTATAGTTCAACACATGCTGAAGGTGCACATCAGTGGCTGTGGGGTTATGGGTTGGATTGCCAATGCCAAAGCAAAACACAGAACAAACTACCCTAAAAAAAAATTTAAGAACAGCTCTTCCAAGCAGCACTCAAACTTTCCTGGACCTTTGATTTCACAGTTGCTGGTTCTTTAATACACATCAACTTAAATATGGTTCTGCATAAATAACAAATATAACTTTGATTCTAAAAATGACCACTGAAACGTATTCTTTTTTTTTTTCCTGAAAGGTGGCAGGGAAGAACAGGGGTGGTGAACTCATTCAAAGGGCACAGTGGTAATTTGTTAAGATTTTTAAGAATGTAACCAGGTGGTGGTACACGCCTTTAAACCCAGTAGAGGCAGGCAGATCTCTCTGAATTTGAAGTCAGCCTGGTCTACAGGACACCCAGGGCTACACAGAGAAACCCTATCTTGAAAAAACAAAGAATTAAGAGTATAAAAGGTACTTCAACTTGACAGTACATGCTTGGTAAATCAACTCAGATTCCGTTTCTCCATCTATAAATGAAGAAATAAACTAGTTTTTCCATACAAATAATACAACAGTAAATATTCTCATTTCCTGCCAAGAGCTTTGGGAGGATTGAGGAAGACAGGCCTATGATCACAAATGGTGCCAACAAGCACGCTGCATTTCCATCCCAGCACCAGTCCTCATACAGAAGAAATGGAGCTCAGAGACGATGCTCAAAGCATAATGTGAGCTCTTGTTTGCTTTTGATTTTGTCTGTCTATTTTGAGACAGGGTCTCACTTTGTAGCACAGGGTGCCCTTGGATTTGTTATATAACACTTGCTTCAATTCTCCTGCCTCAGCTTTCCGGCGGTTGCAATGAAAGGAATGCACCTCCACGCCTTACTCATTTATCTTGCACGTGTTGGGATATGTGTATGGTGTTCACACAAGCCTATCTATGCAGGGACACACACTTGTGTACTGACAGGCGACTGACTATCACAGTCCTGCTCTATCACTTATTCTTCCTCCCACACTTCTTCGAGATGTGGTCTCACTGTGTAGTCTTGTCTGACTCAGAACTGGCTACGTAGACCAGGCTGGCATCAAACTCACTGCTTCTGCCTTAAGGGCTGGGATTAAAGGCATGTGCCACCACACCTGGCTATCACTGGAATCCTAACTCAGGTCTTCAAGCTGGTGGTGAAAGCAGTCTGAACCACTAAGCCATCTCTCAAAACCCCCAGCTCACGTATCTTAATGTAGAATTCTGGAACAGCTAAAACGCACAATGCCCTATTTAAAATGTTCTAAACCTGCTCCCCAGGCTACTTTTATGTCTCTGGGTCATCATCCTAAAAGAATAACATATTGAGGCTGGTGATTATGACACCATTATTACCAATATAGACTTTAAAAAGTTATGGAGCTGGGCGGTGGTGGCGCATGCCTTTAATTCCAGCACTTGGGAGGCAGAGGCAGGCAGATCTCTGAGTTTGAGGTCAGCCTGGTCTACAGAGCGAGTTCCAGGACAACCAGGACTATTACAAAGAGAACCCCAGACACCAAAATAAAACAAAACAAAACCTTTATAGAAACTGATAAAACTTAATAGTCTCAGAACGTTCTATCTTACATTTACTTAGTTATTAAACTTTTGTTTTGTTTTGGTGGGTTTTTGTTGTTGTTGTTGTTTTAAGACAGGGTCTTTCTACATAGCCCTGGCTATCCTGAAACTCACTATGCAGACCAAACTGGCCTCAAACTCACAGAGAAAACCATTTGCCTCTGCCTCCTGAGTGCTGGGATTAAAGGCGTGAGCCACCACAGCCAGCTCGTTTATTTTACTTTTCATTATAGAAAATACTCAAATATAACTAAAGTAGAAAGAACACTCAAACAGCCAAGTAACCATATTTTCAATGGTCATGTAATGGCTTTCTACATCATCTAATAAGCTACTTTGGGGGAAAGCATTATATGATTTTTACTGAAACTTTAATTTCTGAATTTCTACAAATTAGCAAAAATAGTACCAGATAGCAATGACACAGAGACATCATCATCGTTTTGTTTTCCTTTTTTTTTTTTTTTCCTTTTTTCTTGAGACAGGGTCTCAGGGTCTCACACTGTAGCCTGGATAACCTGAAACTCACTATGTAAACCAGGCTGACCTTATATTCATGGAGATCTATCTGCTTCTATCTCCCAGTGCTGGGATTAAAGTACACATTACTATATTCAGCACATTTTATTATTTTATAATAGCTATTTAAACGTGAGGAAAAGAGTATGTGAGACAGACTGAGGATAATTTTTTTTTAAAAAAAGGACAAACTTACAAGCATAAAACTCAAGTGTAAATTCCAATGAACTTTCCTGTGGAGTAATCCTTCTGTACACTGTGCAAATTATGCTGTTATTGGTTTAATTAAGAAGCTGACAGGCCAATAGCTAGGTATGAGAGACTGGGCGGGAGAGTCAGACTAGGAGAATTCTGGGAAGAAGAAGAAGAAGAAGGGTAGAGTCTGAAGTCACCAGCCAGACACAGAGGGAGCAGGAGATGAATGTGTCATACTAATAAAGGTACTGCCATGTGGCAGAGCATAAATAACGAATATGGGTTAATTTAAAAATGCAAGAGCTCGTTAGTAACAAGCCTGAGCTATTGGCTGAGCATTTATAATTAATATTAAGATTCTGAGTTGTTAATTTGAGAATGACTGCCGGAACAGGGAAGCTTCTGCCAACAGAACTCATATAACAGAGGTACAAACCTCTTCCCCCAAACTACCAACTGTATATAATTTTTGTGTCGCTTAGTGACAGGGGGATACTCCATAATAACCACTATCGTGAGTAAACACTATAAATATAACTTCTATTTTAAACCTAGAATTTCAAAGTTTTAATTTAAGGATTGACTCTTGAATATAGATACCATTTCCACAAGCACACGGAGCAACAAAAAGCAATCAGCAGGCTCAGCTAAGGAGAACAGGGTCATTCCTCATGTTCTCAATGGCATGCCTCTTTCATCTGCTTCCTCATAGAGCCCCCTGTTCCTAGACAGAATTCTAAACTCAGGGCCTTCTGAGGTTGGGCACAACGGCATGTTACCTACCTCTCCTGTAGTGCTATGGAGACATTTCTAAGTTAATCACTTAAAGCAGAATATGGTGTAAGCACCTCAGAATGAGATGGCTAACAGACATGCATACAATTCTGCTAAACTGTGCTCACTTTTCAAATGGAGATTTTATGGCATACCATAGATTTACTTTTTTAAATTTTTGTTCCCATCCTGATTTTCACAACTCCTTAATTCTTGACTTGACAGTTGCTTATCCTAGAAACAAATGCCTCATCTCATTAACACAGGAGGGGGCTCTACTTGAACTGTAAAGAATTCAGGGCCATTCTTTTAGACACATAAAAACCTTGGTCTCTACTGGCTTGTATGGCCAGCACTGGGTAAGACGCATACACCTCCAAAGGCCAGAATACACAGCGCTTTCTCAAGGATTTAAGAACAGAAAGAAAATAATACAAATTAATACAAAAAGTCAAACTGCTAAAAAAGACAAGGTATTTTGGTTTTAGAAGACTACATAGGATTAATGATTAATCACCATGGAATCAATCCAACAGAACCACATACCCACCAGCCAACTTGGCAGATCTCCTCAATACCTACCAATAAGTACCAGCACCTTGTGACGTTAGTTCCATGCCATCCACTGAATTGTAGCTATCATCATCCATGATCTTGGAAAGACCAAAATCTGTAATTTTTATCTCTCCACATGCTGTACCATTTACTAAAAGGATATTACCTAAAAAGATAAAAAACCTTCATGAATAAACTGAGACTTCTTTATTAAGAAAAAAGACACAAGAAAGGAACATGTGAACACTGAATCTTTGGAATAAAGTAAATCTAACTCTGGACACAGGGAGAATCCTCAGTGTCTACCAGAAACTTCTATTTTCTAAGAATTGCCTGTTTAATGTGCCAAAACCCACTCTGGGCACTGGAAATAAAAATGACTTGCCAAAGTAAAATCATCACTTATACAGTTTGGTTTTTTAAAAAAATAAAAGGTGGAAAAATTTCACATGAACTTTCGATGTGCTCTTTGGGCTAGCAAGCTTAGACTAGCAATGTCAGGGAGGTGGGAGTGAAGGAGATACAAAGAAAATATGCTTGGGAACAAAACATGGTGCCACAGCGCCACCTGCTCCTATGGCAGGAAAATGTGGTGACTTCAGTGACTGCAGCCATCTTTAAAACAAAATCACTTTACTATAAATGATTTTCCAGACATGTCAACTATGTCAGAACACAACATAAGGACAGTGAGTGGCGAGCTTTTCTATACAGATACCAGAAGAGCAAGGCTTCCACAGCCCCGCCTAAAGACGACGATGGGAATCTTAATACTTACATTCTGCTTGACAGCCATCTACACGAGGCACGCATAACCAAAACCAACAACAACAAACACCAGCTGAAGATAACAAAAAATAAGGGGCAAAAAGCTCTTTGCTTTCTCCTGATGACTACGAAGCTAAATGATAATTCAAAAAGATGGAAAACTGCTGGGGCTTAAGGAAATGAGGCATACGTGTTCATATCAGGGAGACCTGAGACAAAGGAACTGCTTCCCAGTGTGAGCAATGGGAAAACAAAACGGAACTTGCAAAAACAGCTGTTTCTAAATGACATCATGAGTTTTCCTGGTTCAGCACACAAAGGCATTGTTTCTCCAGAGAATTTAATCCAACCCACCCACCCACCACCTACACCCAGCACTGGGCGACCAGGACTCCTTTCTTCCCACACCTACCCAGGCATCCTTCTTGGCTCCTGTCAAATTCTCTGACGCAATACATTTACAAGTCTATTAATAATGTCTCCTAAAATTTAGGCATACCTGGTTTGAGGTCATAGTGTATGATGGGAGGTTTTATTTCATTTAAGTACTTTAAAGCATTCACAATCTGCATAATAATGGATCGGGCCTCTTTCTCCGACATTAATTTGTGCTGTTTCAGGTAGAAGTCCAGATCATTTCCTTCACAGTATTCTAATACTGTACAAAACCTGAAGACACATAAACCAGCATTTACCAGTAGAGTAAGGAGCAGATTAAACTATCTAAACTCTGCCAGCAAAGACTCAGGTATCATGGCATCTCATTCCTTTCCTCCATGTTCCTTAACACTCTTCTAGACAGCAGCAGCTGCCAGCAGCCTCACAGGAAGAGAAGCTTGCTCTCTTGCAGATGAGTCTCTGGAATCTCCACACTGGCATCAACTGTGCCAAAGTTCACTGTGGTATATCTCTACTAAGGACACTGATAAGAACTATGTTTGAGCTGGCCATCCCCTTATAGCAGGGCCTCCACTGCATACCCATACCATGTACTCATTACTAAACAGTCACCACACAACTGTCCTTGCAAGTGTTTTATATAATCCTGAGTGCCCAGGTCTCAAGAACTGGTTGTATACTATATCTGGCACAAGACTACACAAATGTGTTGTTATATGGTATGGGTTCTTTTACTTTCATTTATGCCAAAACACCACACACACACCCATTTAAAATTACACACCACTGCTGACACTACAGGCAATGAACCTATCTTCCAAAATGTTCAAACTGATGTATTACTTGAATATTCCTGAGAGATGAATACCAGGTCAGGTTTATCAGTCAGGACTTAACCAGTAATAAAAACCACTTCAATACTAAAGCCAAAGAGCTTCAATTCAAAGATTGAAGCTCTAAGAAGACAAACTGTCTGGTGAGGCACCCTAAAGCCACAGGGTCCCAGGAAGACAGTGCCATAAGAATGTAGGTCACAAGAGAAACTAGAACTGTGCGCTTGACCACCCACTGATACAGCTGACCCCGATGCAGAGGAAGGAAGGAAAATGGTGAGCAGCTATAGGCTGAACTTCAAGCTGCACTTACAACGGACTACAAAAAGACTTGCAGAATCTCAGAAATGAACAATAAACCATGCTTTTTATGAAACCTGTGAGGCATGCTGACACTCTTGAGCATGTAGCTGCTTTTGAGGGGGTGGGTGATAGGGTTTCTCTCGTAACAGCCCCAGCTGTCCTGGAACTAGCACTGTAGACCAGCTGGGATTAAAGCCATGCACCACCACCGCCTGGCAGAGCATGTACCTGAAATGTTCATTCTCTGACTGAGATGCTGATATCTGAGTCGGACTCTTGTGGATTGATTTTTTTGGCCCACAAGCAAGCTAGAAATAAAATCTAACTTTATATACATCTAAATGACTCTAAAAAAATGTTCTAAACAACAATCTGACTTGTTTGAGCTAAAAACATAATAGGAAAAACATAACAAGAGTATTATAAAATTACTATCACATTGAAATGTGTATACAATTCAAGCCAAAAGATAATTCAAGTCATTATATTTATTCTCAAACTAGTTTTAGTATTTATACTTCATAGGAGAGTCTATCTAGTAAGTATTCAAGGAATCTACTGAAAGCAAAATAGTAATAGCAGACTGGAGACTCGACCAGGGCTCTCGCCCTCGGTATCTAAGTACACTATTTTTCTGAGTTGTACCTACGACACACAACAGGGGTATAGTATGCCAAGGCTAGTGGCATGTCAGCACCAATGCCTAAAGACTGACTGCTACATTTTCAGCAATTTTGTAAGCTGGAAGCTAATATTTGTAAAACTAAACAAAGTGTGATAAATCCATACAACAGAATGTAATCTGGCTATAAGAAGGGATGAACTATTGGCACACAAATATAAAAGTATGGACCTTAATAAGTCACAAAGACCACATACATGATTCCACTCATAAAAGAGTCTAGAACAGGACATCTGAAGGTGACGAGAGTACTGCTTAAATAGAGGGAAAGTAAACGGAGAAGTGACAGTAAAAAGGTTCAGCTTTCTTCTGAGAATAAAAATGTCCTAAAATGATCTTGGATAATGGCTGTGTATATCTATGACACACGTGAAAACCCACTCAACTGTATACTTTACAGGGGTGAATCACATGGTATATAAATAAGAATAAAGTCTATTCTATTTTAAGTTGGTACCTTAAAATTGCACATAGTGGAAGTACTTATGACATAGATATGGACAATGAACCTTATCTCCCTCCCTATCAAGCTAATTGTAAAATGTTTACTAGCATACAGGATCCTTGTCCTTTAGCCAACAGATGTCTGGCTGACCCAAATCTGAATAATGTATGATTATTTGACTGTAAATTGGGGCTGGAGAGGTGGCTCCATGGCTAAGAGCACTGACTGCTCTTCTAGAGGTCCTGAGTTCAATTCCCAGCAACCACATGGTGGCTTACAACCACCTATGATGGGATCTGGTGTACTCTTATGGCATGAAGGCATACATGTAGCTAGAACACTCATATTCATAAATAAATACGCCTTTAAAAAAGATACATCCTATTGACTGTAAAGTAATAAATTTAGTTCACTTAGAGAGCATTTTCCAGGTCGAGATTTAAGCTCCATTCATGAGTACTTAATATATCAAGAAAATAAGGTAAGGAAAAATGGTGTAGGACTTACGAGTCAGTGTCCAGTGAAAAGTAATCATACAGCTTCACTATTCTGGGATGATCCAGCTCTTTGTGAATCCGGTATTCCCTACACGCATGCCTGTAAACAGAAGAGAAATGTAACAAGAAAGCACTTGGCTTGCTTTTTAGAACTCACCCAATTTCTCTACCATTTCCCATTTCGACATGTTCATTTGTCTGTTCCATTTAGATCCATCTGGTCATCTCACCTACTTACTCTTTTCGTGCATTCTGTTTTCTCTAATATTCTCTATCTAGTCACTGATCAAATAGTAGGTGCTCCAATATTTCTTAAATGAATGGATGCCGATTTCTTTCAAGACCCTTCTGTGGCAACCACACATCTTTCATGTTAATCCTCAACTACCTAAAAATCAGTCTTTCCCTCTCTTCCAAAGTGATACTTCCAGGGGCTGGGGAAATGGCTAACTGGCTAAGTGCCTGCCTGCTTTACAAGTATGAGGACCAGAGTATGAATTCCAGTACCGCATACCCATCTGTACACTAGCCTCAGAAGATGGATACACAGAATCTCTAAAGCAAGCTGGCAAGAACACTAGCCAGACCGCAAATTCTGGGTGTGACTAAGACCCTATCTCATAAGGTGAAGAATGATGTTTAAGTGTGGTATGTCATTTTATATATGTTATCTGAAGATTCTGGTACCTATGGAGGTTCTAGAACATATCCTCTTCACATATTCGTGGATGACCATATTAATTTTTTTGATTTCTCATTTTCTGAGATAAGGTTTTACTATGTAGCCCTTGTTGGCCTGAACTTACTATAGAGGACAGACTGGCCTCGACTTGCTGCAATCCTCTTGCATCTGTCTCTTAAGTGTTGCCATTATAAGAATGCACCACCACAAATGGTTTCACTTAAAACAACAACAAAAACTCTTTTTGAGGCCACTACATGCTCTGCAGGTAAAGGTTCTTCCAGCCGAGCATGACAATCTGAGTTCACTCCCTGAGACCCACATGGTGGGAAAAGAGAACTGACTTCCAAAAGTTGTTCTTTAACTTCACAATGCTGTGGCACACACACCCTAGATAGATAGATAGATAGATAGATAGATAGATAGATAGATAGATAGATAGATAGATAGATAGGTAGGTAGGTAGGTAGGTAGGTAGGTAGGTAGATAGGTAGATAGATAGATAGATAGATAGATAGATAGATAGATAGATAGATAGATAGATAGATAGATAGATATGGATAGGCAGACAGATAAGTGAATAAGTACTTAAATAAATGGAATAAAAGAAGAAGCTTTAAAAAGCATCTTTCAGCTGGGTGGTGGTGGCACATGCTTTTAATCCCAACACTCGGAGGGCAGAGGCAGGCAGATCTCTGTGAGTTCGAGGCAGCCTGGTCTACAGAGTACCAGGACAGCCAGAGATACACTGAGAAACCTTGTCTCAAAAGAGAGAGAGAGAGAGAGAAAGAGAGAGAGAGAGAGAAAGGTACCTTTCTAGTTTAAAAGAATAAAGCTATGAACAAACTGTACTATATATAACATGTGAAATATGTATCAGCCACATAGTGGGGGAGATTGCTTAGTCAACTTGCCTTACTAGTAAGAAGGACCCAAGCTCAAAAAAACTGGGTGTGATGACCCATGGTTGTGACCCTACTGCTGGAGAAACAGAGACAGGTTAGTCCCTGGGGTTCTCTGGTCAATCAGCCTAGTCCACTTCGTTGAGTTTGAGGTCAAACGAAAGACCAAAGTGATGGCTCCTGGGAAACACATGAGGCTATCTTCTAGTCTTCACATGTAGGCTCACACACATGCATATACATCTATATGCACAAGAACACCTGCACACAGAGTAAGAGGTATGCATGCATACATAGACAGACAAACAGACTACATACACAAAGAGTACCGACACAGACACACACACGAATATGGTTATATCACATATATACCAAAAAGTTTTAAAAGCAGTTCTTACTTAGAGAGACAGTAACTAGAAACTACTTTAAGTAATTTAGTATCATTTGAGATGTTTTGTTTAAGGCAAAAGTCAGAAAAGAGAACTTTTCTATAGAATAAATGAAAACAAAAATAAAACAGTGATGGTTTCTGAAGCTGGTATGTTCTGATACCAAAAAGTATATATTAAGCACTTAACTTTAAAAAATTAAAATTTAAGCCAGGCGGTGGTTGCACACGCCTTTAATCCCAACACTCGGGCAGATCTCTGTAAGTTCAAGGCCAGTCTGGTATACAAGAGCTATATCCAGGATAGGCTTCAAAGCTACAGAGAAACCCTGTCTCAAAGAAAAAAAAAATAAATTAAAATTTAAAAGCTGGGGAAATAAAGGAAAGAGAGAGGAACAGAAGCCTCCAAGTAATTATAAAAGGTTTTTCCCTAATGGAAACTTTGGGCTAATTTCAAGGTGCTACTTTTGGCTCCACTGCTGCTTCTAATGCTTCATGTCATCATTCTGTCTCCTATACAGAAATGACAGGCCCATACCAAGGCAAAGGAGTAGCAGACACACACTATGTAAGGAACTGGAGACCTAGCTCCCTGAACTCTGGCTTTCTAATCACGAATGGGAAGTACAGAGTGTGTTTCTGTGGGCACTGAACACACACAGCCTTCGCTCAAACCCCACTTCACCAAAACAGCTCCACTCAGGATTCAATGCAATATTACCTTTGGCAAAATATTTACTAAAACACAAAAAAACAAACTTACAAATCTGTGGACTAAAGAGATCACTGTTCAAATAATTTCTGGTTGAACATACTTTTAAACAATAATTATGTGCCTCTTTGAACAACTTTTCCATTTAGTAAATTTCAAAGTATAGAGCAATTTCTTCATAAATGTACAGAAAACCAAGGAAGTGAATGGCAAAGAAAGTTAAAAATGAAAGAAAAGCGTCGTTCACAGTCTTTATCATCTCAGCCAATTGTGGTAGTGAACCACATCATAGCAGCACACAGGAGGCTGAGGCAGGAGGAATGCCATGAGTTCAAGGTCATCTGGGATACAAAATGAGATCCTGTGTCCAACAAATAACCCTGAATCCTCACCAACTCCAGCAGCACCTAAAACAACAGTCCCAACACAGAGTCTGCCAGGCTCACAGGCTATTGTTTGTCTTTCAGCAAGGCACGACTGACTGCATCCTTCATACTCAATATTCTATTTAGCATCCAATAGATTAAAGGACTTTAAACAAGAAATCAGGAGAAATTTATACACTAAAGTGTATCTTTTGTCTTCTTAAAGAATAATGCAAATTTAGATTTCTGGAATGCTTGCTTTTATATTAGAAGTTTTGAAGAGTATTACATAAGAGCACATGAATTCAGATATATATTATTTTACAGATTGCTTTATATGTAATTTTTCCTATTGTAAAATTTTTATTGTGTTTTGGGAAATTAAATCTAGCAGGGAAGAAGAAATGATTCAGTGGGTAACGTGTCCGTTGTGCAGGCTCAAGTACCCACGTTGGGACCTTCTAGTACCTATGAAACAAAGTCAGACACAGCACACAAGAGCCTCAGTGCTGAGGGATAGAGACATGGAGAACTTGGCGGGGTGGGCAAGCCAGTAGTCCCAAACTCCAGATACAGTGAGATACACTGTCTCAAAAAAAAAAAAAAGAGAGAGAGAGAGAGAGAGAGAGAGAGGATGTGGTAAAATGGCTCAACACTGGTAATCTTGAGTTCTGTCTCTAGAGTCTACATGGTTGGGGAGAAATGATTCCCAAGGCCTGTTTTATAACCTTTCACGTCATGTCATGTTAAATGTGTGCACGTAAACCCTCACAATCATAATTTTAAGAATTTTTGGATTATAAAAACAAGCCCTAAGATGGACAGTGACTGAGAAGACACTCACTTGATGTCCACTGCTTGGCTTCCATATGAATGTGCACACATCCACCACCATCCCAACTCCACCTTACCCACTCCTGCACAAACTAAAGAAATCTAGTAATCTGTCATGTTCATATGGCAAGAATAATATAGCAAGTTTATATTTTGCTTATAGAAGAAGGAAGGAATTGGGTGTGATTGTGTACAATTATATTCTTACTTGGGAAGTGGAAGCAAGAGAAGTTGAAGGTCATCCTCAGCTACATATCCAGTAAAAGCCTAGCCGGGGTTACATAAGACCCTGCCTCAATCACCCTCCCTCAACTCCAAAAGGGAAAGACAGGAATATATCTCGAAACTCAACAAAATAAGGTTTTATTTTCTTCGAGGTTCTTCTGAGTCAAATAAATGATCTTACTCCAAACAAAAGTGGGAACTACCTCCCCAATGGAAGAAAAATTTATAAGGCCTTACTAGGTAAGGTGATGTTACCAACATGGTGGTATATTTCCTCTTCAGTGTTAACCTAATGTTATATTATCAAAGCATTCTTCAGAATCTATTATATATTTGATCTATGTCAAGTTCAGAGATGCTAATGGCACTTAACCAATTCACTTTTTAAAAAATTAGATTTACTTATTGAGTTACTGGTAGTTGTGAGCCACCATGTGGGTGCTAGGGACTGCACCTGGGCTCTCTGCAAGAGCAGCAAGTGCTCTTAACTGATGAGCCATCCCTCCAGTCCCTACTTACATTATGGTTCAAAGCAGGATTTCCTGTCACTTAGCAAAATCAAAGGTGGGAGTGTTGAAGAGTTCCTCCCAAGCACCTGGAGGTCGTAAGAATACCCCTTCCTCAGAATGTCAGCTGGGAAATGGCCCCTGACAGAGGACTCCACAGACACTCAGATGCCATTATTCCCCTTGAGGAGAACAGTGAGAAGGGGCCGCACCCAGCTCTGGTTAGAAGAGCAAAGTTTAGACATAGGAAGCAATGTCAGTTTATCGGTCTATCTCCTTCTCCCTGACTCATTTTTATTTAGATGTATGAATAATAGTCTGTGCATGGGGGTGGGGTGGTTCCATGTGTGTGTGCATTTGCAGAGGTCAGAGGAAAGTATCAGATATCCTGGAACTGGAGTTATAGTTGGCTGTAAGCCACCCAATATGGTGACGGAAACTGAACTCAGGATCTCTGGAAGCGTAAGTGCTCTGAACCAGAGCCATCTCTCAGCCCCTCACTTGATCTATTTCCAGCAGAGAGATAAGAGAAAGACAATCAGCTGGCTGGGCATGGTAGCACATGTTTGTAGTCCTAACACTTACGGGAGACAGAGGCAGGAGAATCGCTTTAAGTTTGAGGCCAGCTTAGTCTATGTCATAAGACCCTGTCTCAAAGAAGTAAAAGTAAAACTGAAATAGAACATCTCAATCAATAACCACCAGGGCTCAAACTGCTTAAGTATGCCAAAGAGGGACCAGGACCTGGATTTAATCCATTTCAAATGGCCAGATGAGCTGAATGACCTTCCAAAGTCATTCTGGTATCCAATATCACAGTTCTCTTAGGGTTAGCCTAAAAGCTAGATCGGGAGTCTACAACTTGGCAAAATATGTACAGGTCCCAGCACAGAAATTATGTTCTCAGGGTTGATCAAACTTGGTCCCTAGAACCAACTATTTTACAGAGGCCAATGCACAGGTAAGCTACAGAACAGGCTTCAAGGACACCTATAGTGTACCTGTAGAGGTGCATGTTCTGGTTCAACACCCTTAACCACTCCTACAAGTCTCAATACAGTGAGGACAATTTTCATTAATAACTGGCCAGAACATGTAGTTTTCTTCTCTGAAGTGTTCCTGGCATTCACTAACGCATGCCATGCATCCCCGATGTCAAGTGACTGGAATGCACTTTTAATAATGTATCTGGCTCCTCAGGAACATCTGGGCTGCAGCTGCTTGTAGGGTACTGTGCACAAGGCATATATCACCCCTTGTCCTCCCTCTCCGTAAAGTCTGCTTCTCTCACGCAGCACTGAGCTCTGCTACCAATCAGTGTGGCCCCTGGTGTACAGCAGGTCTAAAGCAAGAGTTGCCCTAGTCCAGACATGAAGAACTGTTTGTTGAGAAACTACTTGATTTTCCTTTTAAGACTCAGAAGTTAAGAAAAAGGCTTCTTCAATCCTTATTTTTTTTCGTCCTCCAAAGTCTTATGAAGAAAAAACAGCAAAACACGAAGGCTGTCTCCATAACAGGAACCATTTGTTACTGTCAAAGGGGCTTGTCTCCTCCTTTCAGGGACAGAACCTGTCTCATTCAATACTTACATCTACCACAAGGAGACAAAACTGCTCGGAAGGGAATCTAATAAGCAAATTAAGTCTGGAGCTTCCAAAACAAATGAGCCATGAACTCCAGTGTTCGGAAGCTTGGGAGGGACTATGGCAAAACCCAACATTAGTGGATCAAAGAAATCCACAGCTGCATATGTAGTAACTATGTACTAACCTGAGCTACTACATAACCTGCATATGTAGTAACCGGAGGAAACCGCCCCCTTATCCTCTTCAATCTAGGGACAAAGGAGGACTATCACTTCACTGATGTTCACCACAGGAAGTAGAGCACAAAAATTACAGAAGTTGTTGTTGTTTTTAGGTTTGTTTTTTGAGACTGGGTTTCTCAGTAGCTATTGAGCCAGTCCTAGAACTCGCTCTGTAGACCAGGCTGGTCTCGAACTCACAGAGATCCACCTGCCTTTGTCTCCCAAATGCTGAGATTAAAGGTGTTTGAGGTGGGCAAACAGACAAGTCAGGGAAAAGAAAGAACACCGTACTAAGGGGCTGAAGTCAAGCACGTACCACTAAGGCACAGAAGGACTCCATCCTTTTAGCCCCACTGTCTCTTTCCCAGACCACTGGGCATTCTCACTGACTTTCTGAAGACAAACAATGGTTTCTGGTGCCTTCCTTGCTTAATCTAGCTGGCTTTAGAGACAACAGAAGGGGAGTTGAAAATATGGGCTTCAGATTGAGGGATGGTTGCATTTAAATTTGGCTTCTAATGGTCTCGGTTTTCTAACAGTTTTCTCATTGGTAAGATGCGTAGTATATTTCCTTTGCTGGGACAGTTAGGAAGATGAAAGAAAACCAACAATTCATCCAAATCTCTTTCATGATGCACGAATCATAGCTATCATCAATGGGTGGAGAAATCAAGCACTTCAGCATCACTTACTTGTGGTAATTCTCCTTTTTCTCATCTCTCCAGTTTTTATTTAACTGGTGAATTTTCACAGCTACGTATCTTTGCTCTGTTAGATCAAATGCCTATAAAAAAAGAAATATTTTATATTTTACATAAATATTAACAAGAATTACAGGGAACTGACTTGAAGCTTTTATTTAACAGATCAACACAAAGTACAAAATATGTTATGAAATAAAAGCAGCAGCAAATGACAGCATATCATGCTTGCTCCAGCGTTGTAACCATCCTCTTGAAACTTGTGATTAGATAATTCACAAGTCTCTAGACACACTGGCACCGTGGGATTTAGAAGCCACAAGCAGAAGCCAACCCATGCCCTGACGCTTCCTCCCAACAATGTTCACTTTGGACATCATCCCTCCCCATCTATGACCTTTCTCCCCAGGTTGTCTCTCACCCTCAGTGAGCCTAGGGAGCTCACATGTGTCAACACTGTCTCCCTACTTTTGAAATCCTGAAACATACACTGATAGCTTCCTATGGAAAACAACCCAGATGGATATGATCATTGGTATGACCATTCACAAAGTATCCCATAACTTGGTATGCTGTGTTTACTAAAATAACAGAAACAAAAAAAAAAACCAAAATTAAAAAAATCCCAACCTTAAAAAAAAAAAAATCCCAACCTTATTATCTAGTGCTACATCTATGTACTGAGTAAAATCAAAATCTGAATCCCACCAGTAGTGTACAGGGACAGGCTTTCCTGAAGAGCAGCAGAGCTGGCGGGCCTAGCACTGGGCAAGCAATGCTTCTCTATCAGTTCTTACAAATGAACACACGGCTGCACAGCATGCCCACCAGGAACAGAGACCTTCACTGTTCCACAGGTTTCCCCACTGCTTCTCTAGGAAAGCAATGTCCAAACCAGGGGGGCTGTTATTAGAAATAAGGGACTTATCACCCAGGCTAATGCAAAATGAATATATAGTAGAAAAAAAACCTGCTTCACAGAAATGAAACAAATATACTTCTCTCATGCTCTGAAAAAATATACATACCATTATGGCTTTACTCTAAAAACCACTTCAAGATATTAAAAACTAGGTTATATTACACATAGTCTGTGAGAGCACTAATGTTATCAAAGCCAACAAAAAGGGTAGAAAATTGTGACCAGAACTTACCTGTGGGAGGAACAATGTTATGAAAGGAGAGGTTAGCATGGACCCTTGACAAGGATGGAAAAGCCTCAGGTCTAGTAATAGGCATTGGTCAAGGCACGGTCGTCTATTTTGTAGGAGTTAATTACTGTTTTGCTTGTTTGTTTTTAGTTTTTCAAGACAGGGCTTCTCTGTGTAGCCCTGGTGCCCTGGCTGTCCTGGAATTCATTCTGTAGACCAGACTGGAGTCAAACTCACAGAGATCCTCCTGCCTCTACCTCCCAAATGCTGGGGTTAAAGGCATGTGCCACCACTACCCAGCTGCTAACTCGTTTTTAAATGTTTGATTTAAAAAGAAAGGCTTTGCTCAGCCTAGATACAGAGGAGAGGGTCTTGGTCCTGCTTCAAAGAAGGTGCCTGACTTTCTTGACTCCCCATGGGAAGCCTTACACCCTCTCTGAGGAGTGGATGGGAGTGGGGTAGGGTAGGAGGAAGGTGGGAGGAGTAGGATGGGAGGGAGTAGGAACTGGGATTGGTACGTAAAATGAGAAGATTGTTTTAAAAGAATAATAAAAAAAGAAAGAAAAAAGACAAAAGGTTTCTTGCAAAGTGGCTACTACACAGGTGATTTGCTAAGTCAGGTACATAAAACCTTCAACAAGCTAACAATGCCCTCCCTAATCTCAACTCTTTCTAAAGAGCTAGGATAACTATGTCATCCAAGCTCAAGCATGGTACTTGCAAACAAAAGGTGGCCATGTGCCTGTTACCCAAGATTTACCAGCACAGACTTTAAAAGTATAACTAAGTATGAAGAGCGTACTGAAAATCTTATCAGCCCTGCCCTAAAGGCACAGCCATGGTCCACAGTGCTGACAGGTACACATCTGTGAATGTCCTTAATGCCACTGATGGATACACTTCAAAATGACATGGCATTGTACTTGGAAGGCTGAGGCAGGAGAACTGCCAAGAGTTGGAGCCACCCTTGAATTACACTGTGAATTTAGAGCCAGTCTGGGCTAAAATGTGAAAATGTCTTAAAAACAAGATACAAAATTTACTGGAAGCAATTTTCCTAAAGGTCTTAGTCATAAAGCTTTTGAATTTAAACCTACAGATATAAACACACAGTTCTTAATATTAAAAATTTCTACAAATCAGTATTACCCTCTCTTTGTACCCAGTTGTTTCTACTTACCTTGTAAACTTCACTGAAACCTCCTCTACCCAAAAGATGTAACAACAAATATCTGTCATTTAGCGTTGGATGATCCTTAAATCTGTGGAAACGGAATATGTAACATCCTGAAGTCAAAGACTATAGTCTTCCACATAAAGCCACTGCTGAGAGTTTGACAACTGATACCAATACAATGAACTATAAGCACAAAGTTACACAGTACAATTATAATAAACAGTAAAAGTTACTAAAGCCTGATACTGGTTCTAGTCTTAGTAGCCACATATCAACTTGGGGCCATTTTTGATCCCATTCCTTTTTCTCACCGTTTTAAAACTATATCAAGTTCCAAGGTATTTTTATATTGCCTTTAAAATAAAGCATTTCATGTGTTTTATGTGGATCCCCTGTTCCTCCCCCTCCCCATTTTGAGACAGGTTCTTACTATGTAGTCCTGGTTGGCCTGGAACTCACTATGTAGACCAAGCTGGCTTTGAACTCACAGAGATCTACTTGCCTCTAGCTCCCAAATGCTGGGATTAAAGTTGTGTATCACCATACCCAGCTAATTGAGTTTTTGGAGAGAGGGCATACTTTGGCCTGGAAATCCCAATCCTCCTGCCTCAGCCTGCCGAGCACTGGGGTAACAGGTATGCACCATAACGGCCCGCCTTTATTGGTTTTGAGACAGGGTCTCGTTATACTCTGGCTTTAGCCTCCCAAGTGCTTGGAATACATACAGATTTGTACGAACCAACCCAACTCATTTTTCCCTCTTTAGATAAGTCTATGGTAAATCTAAAACTAGGATTCAGTGTATTCCCAAAACAGATTCTTCCTATAATCTCAGTGCTCTGGAGGCAGAGGGAAAATGAAAGAAAGTTCAAGGCCAGCCAGGGCTATATAGTGAGACCCTATCTCAAAACCAGAAGTACAAAGACAGCTAGAGATACAGTTTGCTAGTGGACTGAATGCCTAGTTTGCATGAGGCCTTACACTCCAACTCCAGTACTTTAAAAGAGAAAAATTAAAACAGTCTCCCTATTAATCCTAAAATTCCTTTATTTTGTATTTAAGAAAGCAGTGTGCCTGTGTAATATTATTACATGAAAGTTTAAATTAAGTAGCTCTAAATTTGACTCTTCATTTGGGCTTCTATTAAAATTAATTTCATTTCTCTAACTCATTTCCTGATTGATATGTACAAGATTATGGACTTGTTATGAGGATTAAGTGTGAGATCAAAAGGGCACTTAGACTCCTTCCTGATACATAAAGTTCACAAGAAATGGTAAGTGCTGGTACCTTCCACTTGACAGAATAATGGTCATGGTTCACATGGTCAAACAAAAATATTCAAGCCGTAGCTACATGAAAAAAAAAGTTACAGCTTCAGCAACACAAGGAAAGAACTAATCAATGATGAGAGCCATTTCCCATATGTAAGCTACTTTTCCTGAATTTTAGTCACATAAATGGCTTATGAGCAAAGGTGAGTGTGGGTCTATAATTACTGTGCTAAATTTAAGAGTCGTACTAGTTTACTCAGAAAATCGAAGTCATCGCACCCTTCTACAGCAACACTGTGGCCGATGCTTCCCATTCCTCAAGGCTCCATGGCTATGTCTATACGCCATACCCCGTCCACCCTGATAGCTGCCAAGCTCTACTGTGTAAACTTTACTCATGTAAAATGCTGTACAGATACATATATAAGCTTACTTTTTAATACAAACATCATAATTTTGTTCAAAAGGAACTAAATAGACTTCAGATTCATTTGGCAAACTTAGAAGTGAAAACGTTGCTCTGGACCATACAAGTCATAAAATACTCAGCAACCTCCAGCCCATTATAACCCAAGTTGCTTACTGTGAATTATCTTCATTATGTATCCTTTTTAATTCCCTGATATGTAGATTTCTAACCCTTTCTAGCCTTTCCAGCTCTGCCTGGATTTCTGCTTCTTCCTGAAAAGGGGGGGAAAAAAAAGCTCAGAATCCAGCGAACTTTACCTTTTCATTTAAAAATGACATCTGTTTCACTTGTAAAAAACAAACAGAAGACACGCTGTATTGAAAAGATTAGTCAGTCTGCTACTCCATCACCCACTCCTCAGATGTAACCTCTGGGAACTTTCCAGGAATGTTTTATGCATATATATAGAGGCTTTGCAAAAACCTTATAAAAGTCTGGTATGTAGTCTGATTCTCTACTTTTGGTATAGATTATACTTGATACCTTAAATTCCACTAATTTACTATCTAAGAACTCATATGTATGTGTATGTTCGTGTGTGTTATATATGAAAACTAATGTGACATAAAAAGTTACCACCAGTAACAATTTATTAGATGCTTATTGACCACCATCATCATAAATAGCACCCACCAATAATGTATGGGCTACTGAAATTTTTAAGTTTTTGTTTTTCATTTAGGCGTATGGATCTCTCTCTATATGCATGCCATGTGTACAGGTGACAGCCAGGGATGTCAGATCTCTGGAACTGAAGTTACAGGCAGTGATGAGCAGCCAGACATGCTGGGAACCAAACTCAGGTCCTCTAAAAGAGCAACAAGCTCTCTTGAACAGCTAAGCCATTTCATCAGCACCTGGTTTGATCAACAGAAGAGCTTTAAAAAAAAAATTCTACATTCTACATTTATGATATCTTGGAGCTAGAGATGTTAAGTCTATGGTAAAACACTTGTCAAACATCCTTAAAATCTTGGGTTCATATGAACACATGCACCCTAACCCACCACCAACAAAAAATACCTCACATCACACACATGAAAATGATAAGCAAGGTCCATACTGCCCCATTCCTGTAATCCCAGTATTTAGGAAGCTGAGACAGGATGATCCTGAGTTCAAGGCCAGCCTGGGCTATGTAACAAGACTGTCTCAAAAAAAAAAAAAAAGAGCAAAACAAAACAAAAAACCCAAAAAAACAAAAAACAAAAAGTGACAACATGTCTCTGACCCTCAATGAAAAGCTTTCTCAGTGACCATAGCCAAAAAATTCTTTAGGTGTTAGAATATGGATGGTGGAATATATTCTCTTTAATTATTTTGGACAAGAAGAGCAGCTGATGTTACTCAGACTAACACCGGAGTCATTCTATCAATTTCAGACATATAAGTCCTGTATATTTAATTTCTGCTTTAAGGACAGTCACTTGGGTAGCTGTATTGATTGACACATTTTCAGCATATAGGTCACTGGGGTAAAGCGTACTCTTATTTAGTGGCTTGCATTGACTTGAAAATAAAAATCCTACTAGACTACAAGGCATGAAAATAAGAGTAGCAATGCAGAATTCTTGCATCATACAAAGCTACAATTCTATTTGTCCAAACAGCCAAATCATTTCTATATCAAATGTAAAGTGGAAATTACATCTCTTGAAAAACATTTTTCCATTATACTTACTTTCTTAAGATGACCTAATCTTAGTTTGAAGATTTCTTCTTGTTCATGGTATTCTGCTAAGGTTAACCTGAAAAACAATGGCACAATTTCAGCAAATTATATGAAGTAATAACATGCTTATTTTAACAAAAATTCTCAAAGTGTGCTACTAGGGCATATGTGGTTTTCATATTCAATATGATTAAGAGCCAGGTTATTTAGAAGTCCTCTGATTAAAATTTCAGATGAGATGTGAAGAAGACTCAAAATCCATAAGTTTAATTTAAGGAAAGAAAAAAGAAAAACATATGAGCCATATTTTTACATTATTTATGAAATATTTGGCAACATGTTACATAAGTCACAATACCCACCTAACAAAATGTTTTAACTATTTAATGAAAATGTAAAAAGAAGACAGAAGAAAGGGCTGACTTGATGGACACTCGTTCTCAGTCCCACCTACTCCAAGCACACATCCTGTATCCTAAGAATAAAGAAGAAGTGAGTTTTCTCCATTTCTACCTCTCTCACATTTGTCTACTTCAAAGGTTTAAGTTTCACTATTTACATGCATACTAAATTACTGGGACAAAGAGAACACAACTATCATTTTAGCATAAAAAGCCATAAAACAGAACCTCTGAGATTCAACTATAAGAAAATACAAGAGTAAAAAAGTAACAACACATTTGCTAGGGCTACTGCAATTAGACCACAACTGCAGGAATACCTGTATCTAGTACTCCATTTCACTCCAGTGAAAAAGGGAGAAATAGAAAGAGAGAAAGAGAGAGAGGAGGTTAAATGACAGCTAAGAATTCTCCATGCCTTTAACAGGTTCCATACCAGGAAGGGATAATGTGATGCATGCTAGAGGCCTGTTTTTGGCTTCTGGTCAGTGGAAAGAGCCAAGTCAGAGACATTTTAATTACAGAGTGGACTGAAAGCCTTCCAGCTTGGATTTTACACAAGACTCCAGATGGTACACACTACTGGTCTGGATTAAATTCTAATTATTGTTCTGTGGTGTGTATTCGTGGCATGCATGCTCACACACTCCACACCTTCTTTATCATTCTTTTTTTCTTATAATTTATTTAACTTTATTTTATGTACATTGGTGTGAAGGTATCAGATCCCCTGGAACTGGAGTTACAGACAGTTGTTAGCTGTCATGTGGGTGCTGGGAATTGAATGTGGGTCCTCTGGAAGAGCAGTTAGTACTCTTAACCACTGGGCCATCTCTCCAGCCCCTTCTTTATCATTCTTAAGCCAATGGTTTCGTGCACCAGCATTAAGTAATTTTCAAGTAATACTGGAAGGTATATCCCTCTGCAAATAACCACAGGACTCATGAAAGAAAACAATGACTTGGGTTGTCTAGAGAATCTTTAAATCTAATACAAGGACTTTGTGACAGAAAACATTCAAGTTCTAAAAAGTACTGTTAGGGAGCTGGAGAGATGGCTCAGGGGTTAAGAGCATTGCCTACTCTTCCAAAGGTCCTGAGTTCAATTCCCAGCAACCACACGGTGGCTCACAACCATCTTTAATGGAGTCTAGTGCCCTCTTCTGGACTGCAGGCATACACACAGACAGAATATTGTATACATAATAAATAAATAAATATTAAAAAATATTGTTATATGAGAAAAAGTGTTTCTCAAACTTTGTTTACTACGGATATTTTTATCACTATACTTAATGTGAATTTTAGTTTATTCGGATGTTCATCTGTCCTATATAAACATTTAAAATGGGTGTTGTTTCCTATAAGCTCTACACACACGTCAAAGGACAGACTTCCTAACATGGGGTGAGGACTGGTTAAGCATCTTTCTCTCTTAAACAAAAGAAGATACAGTTCCTGAACTTTTAACACTGCTGTAATGTAATGTAAGTAGCATACTTGGCACAGATTATAGGATGTGTTTCTATGTTCTGACACACCCACACCCACAAAGAAAAAACACATATTAATAAGTTATATAATTGTCTGTGTCCATGTTTGTCTGTAGTAATTTTGGACAAGAAATTTACTTTCAATTAAAGACAAAGGAAGAAAAGAGTGGAGAAGGAAGGTATTAAGTCCAGGATTTTCTATACTCTGGTGCAAGACGGCTATGTAATAACTGTTGACTGACAGAAAAAAAAAATGCCTATACCTCAAGATACTAGAGCAGTGGTTCTTAACCTTCCTAATATTGCAACCCTTTAGTACAGTTCCTCATGTTGTGCTGACCTCCAACCCATAAAATTATTTTCGTTGTTGCTATATAACTGTAATTTTGCTATTGTTATGAATTGTAATGTAAATATCTGTGTTTTCTTATGCTCTTAGGCAACACCTGTGAAAGGATCATTTGACCCCCTTCTACCTCTGTTTAAAACATTGTTTATGTACTGATATATATATTTACCATATTACAGTGTACCTCTGATCAAGATACTTATACACTGTTTACATTTGAAGGTCATTGTCCTCATTCATTGCACAGTTGTTTATTGTCTTAGTCTTTAAGTTAGATAGGTATTGAAAATTATAGATCAATAGTCATCTATGTTTGTCATATTTATAATTAGACTAATCAGGTTCTTTAGATACAAAGAGATTATATTCAGTATAGATAAATAATCTTCAACCTCTTCAAAGAGCTGTAGAAAATGGCATTTAATCTAACTTAGAGTTTCGTGGTAGTGAGACACAATCATTCCTGGCAACACCAATCTATTCCCGAGAGAATGTTGAGCACCAAAGACACTCCACCTGGAGCCTTTCTTCTTGGCAGAACCGGCCTTTGGGCAAAGAAATGCCCATGCCTCAACCACTGACAGATACAGAGTATCCGTAAATGGATAAAACAGGACTGTCATATCCTGCCAAGACAGGGTAAGATAGTTTTGAAAAATTTCTTGCCTTTGAAAATGGTATGTCAGTTATGTTAGGCCTTAGCCAAAGTTAGTTGCTTCAACATTGCAAATGAGACTTTGGGTGATTGCCCAGGTAGCCAGTTGTCTCTGTCATTTGTTGCACATTTTGGAAGTTTCTCAGGAGGAAAAACTGGGAGAACTCAGGTGCGCGCTATCTCCCTGTGCGGCCCCTGCCGGACAGATAGGAAGTCGGACCTCCCACTCTTGTAGCATGAGTTTCCCCTTATAACCATTAAAATATAATTGTTATTCTTGAACTGGCCTGGTTATTTATCATACCGACCTAATCAGCAACACCCCACAGGTTAAGAAGTGCTGACTAGTGGTTTCCTTAGGTCTCCAGAATGGGATACGGGAGCACGGGGGTGATGGGGTGAGGAAATGCTTATAAGGTCAAGAATTGTTGTATTATAAAATATTCTTTTTCTAAAATAACAGCTACTGTTTTCTTGGCTTACTTCTTAAAAAAATTTATACATATGGGAGTTTTAGCTACACGTACGCCTGTGTAACATGTACATGCCTGGTGCCCTTGGAAGTAAGAAGAGGGCATCAGATCTCCTGGAACTGGAGTTACAGACAGTTGTGAGCTGCCATGTGGGAGATGGAAACTGAACTCCGGTCCTCCACAAGAGCAGTCAGTGCTCTTAAGCACAGAGTCATCTTCAGACCCTTTGGCTTACTCCTAAGCTTGTGTTAACGATGTACTTTTTTTAAAAAGTAAAGAACATTCTAAACTATTAGCCAGATAATTTCCATAAGATAACACCAATTCCCATAAAATGATACCAATTTATCCTAACCTAGAGCTACACGTAAGTAAAAATTAATGATAAATTTATTTTGAACAGACAAAACAAAATATATGCTATCTATAAGCAACAGTACTTTTCTCTCTCATTTCACACTTTCTGAATAACAAGTGAATAGCTAGGAAAATCAGCTAATATATTTTATATAGTTTTTAATGAGTTAAACAAATCCATTAACATATCTGGAAAAATAAATCTGCAAATTCTAGGGGTCTCTTTAAATTATAGGTGTTTCCAGGGGTATTCAACAAGACATCTGTATTCGGGGGATAGAAGACATTTCATTTTACATCATCAAGAACATACGTTTCATTTTCAGCTCCATTGGTCTTGCTTTTTCGTTGTTTCTGTTCATTGGTTGCTGGAGGGGCCTGACCCATGGCAGGGGGTTTCCGTTTTGCTAACATTTTTCGTTGTCTTTCTATCTCTTCTCTCTGAGAATTTATCCTTTCCTGTTGCCTAGAAATATAAATGATACGGCACAGAAAAGGTAAGTAATTTAGTTGTCATTGCTGTGGAATGAACACAAACAACTTTCACCTCCATGTCTGACAACTTCATGGACAGAGGTCTGTAGTTAACCTTCAGGGAGTAAGAGCCAAACAGGAAGAGTGTTTTCAGAATGAGCCTATACTTTAAGGCACTACTTATGACTTAAAGGTGAGGGAAAGTGGCTAAGTATCTGTTAAGACATTACAGACTTGAAAGGAACAACCTTCAGATTCCCTCTTTTTTTTTTTCCAGCTAAGAAAATAAATCAGCATTTAATTAGGAATTGTTGGTACAAAACACCCAGCCTCTCAGAAGTCATGAGTGTCATGCATTCTAACTCTGGCAATTACAAGATAATGCTGAAACTACAGGAGAGTAGCCTAGTGCAGTGTACAACATTATGCCTTTAAAGAATACAGTAGGGTTGGAGAGATGGCTCAGAGGTTAAGAACACTGGCTGTTCTTCCAGAGGTCCTGAGTTCAATTCCCAGCAACCACATGGTGGCTCACAACCATCTGTAATGAGGTTTGGTGCCCTCTTCTGGCATAGAGGTGTACATGCAAGAGGAATATTGTATACATAATACATAATATAAATACATAAATAAATCTTTAAAAAAAAAAAAAAAAAGAATACAGTATTATGCTGGGCAGTGGTGGCCCACACCTTTAATCCCAGCACTTGGGAGGCAGAGACAGGTGGATCTCTGTGAGTTCGAGGCCAGCCTGGTCTACAGAGTTCCAAGACAGCACCAAAGCTACAGAGAAACCCTGTCCTGGAAACCACGAAAAAAAAGAGAAAGAATATAGTATTACGAATTCACACAGTTAATCTATTCAGACTAAACAAAAAGGGAGGCTTATGACCACCATATTTGCAAGACTTTCCATCTATATAGACATATACCATAAACACAGGGCACATAAATTCCAAAACATATTTGGAGAAATTGTAAACTACATATTCTGAGAACTCTTGCCTAGGCATGAAAGCAGACACAGCAACAATCAGCATCATAAATATTCTATCAACCCTTAGATGTTCTTCAAACTGTTTAGCTGTGTATATGAATAATAAGGTCAATTAAGCATTGTCCTTCACTTAGACTTACTTTGGGAATACAAAATCCCAACACATCGTAATATGTCTTATAACAGGAAATGGACATTACCAACTATTTTTTAAAATATATTTTTTAAAAAAATAATTTTAAAAATATATAGGGCTGGAGAGATGGCTCAATGGTTAAGAGCTCTGCCTGCTCTTCCAAAGGTCCTGAGTTCAATTCCCAGCAACCACATGGTGGCTCACAACCATCTGCAATGAGATTTGGTGCCCTCTTCTGGCCTGCAGGGATACATGCAGGCAGAGCACTGTATACATAATGAATAAATAAATAAAATTTAAAAAATAAATAAAATAAAACATTTAAATATATTTTTAAAATATACTTTATTGTATATGTATTGGTGCGAGGGTGTCAGATCCTCTGGAAATGGAGTTACAGTTTTGAGCTGCCTTGTGGATGCTGGAAATTTAACCTGAGTGCAGCTCTCGAAGAACAGCCAGTGCTCTTAACCACTGAGCCATCTCTCCAGCCCCTTACCAACTATTTTTAATGTATTCATCTACCCCCGCTAGTGTATTCACACACTCCACCACATGTGTGTGTGTGTGTGTGTGTATGTGTGTGTGTGTTAACCATCATGAACCCAGCTGCTACAGTGGCCGTGCCTTCCCCACTACCATGAACTACATACCCTCTCAACAGAGAACTAAAAACAAGTCTGTCCTTCTTCAAGTGTTACCTGTTAGGTATTTGTTCACAGGAAATGACAAAAGTGACAAATACGCCCTACCACCAGAATAACTCCAGAATAACACTTTATCTGGAAACAGGGTCACTGAAGCAGTTAACAAGTCATGCTGGCATAGTAAGCTGATTCAATGACCGATGCCATTACAGGAGGAAGCAAACAGAGCTACATCGAGAGCATCCCATGTGAAGACAGAGGTAGAACTTGAAGCTATAAGTCACTATAGCCCTTGGACACCTAGTCTAGGGAAGGGCCAAGGTTGACTGACCTCTGGAGCTTAGGCCTACTACACCTTGATTTTGAACTTTCTTGCCTCCTGAAGTATGAAAAAAAACAAATTTCTCTTTTTTTTTAAACCATAAAGCTTGATGTTTTGAAACTA
This sequence comes from Ondatra zibethicus, assembly GCA_004026605.1. Lineage (NCBI taxonomy): Eukaryota > Metazoa > Chordata > Mammalia > Rodentia > Cricetidae > Ondatra > Ondatra zibethicus. The sequence goes on along the minus strand of PVIU01001225.1, from coordinate 42,978 downwards.
GCACCTTCAACAGCAAAGTGCATTCCAGACCCAACCAGACTCTAAATAACTAGTAGGCAATATAGCTGAAAAAACAGATTTTTGGATATTATTTTAACTTCTTCCATAAAAAAAATCTACAAATAGCAAATAGCACATTAACACCTCCAAAAATTATTCTTAAAATATTCTCAGGATTTCATATATTCTGCACAGACACAGCCATGAAGAGTCTGAACCACCTAAGCATGATCTGACACTCAAGCAACAGAATAAACTGTCTTAGCATGGATCTGCCTGAGAATTAGATGATACCCTAGAAAATGCTTTGACATCCTTACACATCTGAGCAAAGCCTAGACAAGCATGGCAATACTGTAATTTAGCTTACCTTCACTGGTATTCTACTTCTTAAATGACCACAATTTTGCACTCATGTCAAATTATACTTATTTAATGTTACTTCAACACAAAGAATTTTACTGCCTTGCCATTGACTGTTTGGAACTTATTTAAATAAAACAGTCTCTGAATAATAATATTTAGCATCTTTCTCAGAACTATAAATTGCTCTTTCAACAAGTAGAACATTTTAAAAAGCAAGAAAGTATATTCTAGCCAAAAATATTATGAGTCTGATACAGTAAAGCTTTCTTTTAGAGAATTAAAAGATCTCTCAAATATGAGACAAGGAAAAAAGTCAGTCAACATTATGTTGAAGTTTCTGTAGAGGCTGTCTGTATGCTCTAGGTTTAAGACCTAATGATTTTGGAGCTTGGATCTTCCCATAAAACCTAGTTATCGTGCCTGGTGTTTAGCTTCTTCACCCACAAACTACTGTATATGTCACAGTTTACATTCCTTTTTGTTGTTGTTGGGGGTGGGGGTTAAGACAGGGTTTCTCTGTGTAGCCCTAGCTGTCCTGGAACTAGCTCTTGTAGATCAGGCTGACCTCAAATTCAGAGATCCACCTGCCTCTGCCTCTTGAGTGCTGGGATTAAAGGTGTGTGCTACCACCACCTGGCTACATTTCTTTCATTTTTGGACAAGTATTGCTATAAAGCCAGGCTGGTCTAGAACTCATAAATCTCTTCCCTCACAGCTTCCAAGCACTGTGATTAAAGGTATATATTTTTTTACCTACTTTCTTTTCCTTACTCTTTTCCTTTTGTGTTTTTTTAAAAAAAAAGAAAGAAAGAAAAAGACTGGCCTGAAACTATGTAGCCCATGCTGACCCAGAACTCTTGGCAATCCTCCTGTTTTAGACTCGACTGCTGGAATCACAGGTATGAACTACTACATCTGGCTAGTCATGTGGTTTCTTATGCATAGAAACACCATTTGTCAAGTAATCATACACACTCCCTTACTCCTAAAGAATTTCAAACTCTGTACTGAGAGTGAGAGCAATGTGGTGGCACATGGCTGTACTAGCAGTACTGCAGAGGTTGAGGTGGGAAGATCCTGAGTTCCAGGCCAACCAGAGCTACATGGCAAGAAAAGTGAAAAAAGTAATTTACTGGAGCAGAACATTAGGAAATAAAATACCTACAACTACTGGGTATCAGCCAGAAACAGCTTCCCAAGAGACTGGAAGAACAGCCCATTATTTACGTTGACTTAAATCCATTAAAAACAAAAAACAAGAACAAAAACAAAACCTACCCACCCAGCGGGACCAATTTGAGTTTGGAATCTTTATTGTTAAGTCTCACTTTGCTCTTATAGCAAAATCATCATTTTTATACTCTTTACCCAATATAAAATTATTAGAACCTTTTAGGTATTAGGTTGCTGACACAAAAAAATGCTATCAGCAAAAGCTATATTTCTTTCTTAAAACAAAATTTATTTCATTTCCTTATACATGGCAACCAGTTTTTAGCATCAAAGCCAAAAGCTTTGATGGCCATTGTCAAGGACCAGTAGGAACAACTATCCTTCCTGGGATTCAGTCTGAGTATATTATACAACTTAGGCTACTAAAGGAGATTTACGTAGCAATATCAACTGACCCCCCCCCCAGACACACACAAATGTTGAATGGGCAATTTGTTCTTCTTGGAAAAGGTGCCATGGATAGCATGCCTTGGTGGAACTGCCTTAGTGCACTTGAACTACAGAGGTATGCCTAGCTAATAGAGAAGACGAAGACGATACTCTGTACCCTAATACCGGGTATGATGCACAAGTCTGCTTTACTTTCAGGATATTCTCTGATTTGACAGACTCTTCTTATTAAAAAACAAAATACCTATTTGGTACATTTTGAAGCAAAAACACACTTGAACTAAGTTTGAGGTTGATGCTTCGTACACCAAACAATTACTACTAATGTCTAATTCAGGTTAGTTATAATGAAGTATTTAATTATATATAGCATCAATATTTGTAGTTTTCTTTCAGGGACCAATCTGTTATTTATAATTCATTATTGCTTAAAAGTAATAACATGCTCTCCAATTCACATTAAACAATCTATTTCAACAAAGAAAAATGGGAAAGATCTAGAGATCAAAAGTTGGAGAGTGTTTTGACTAAAAATAGTCGATTTAGCTCAATGGAAGAGTGTTTGTCTAGCAGGCATAAGGTCCTAGTTTCAATCCTAAGTATAGGAAATAAGTAAATTACTAATAAAAAAATACAATGTTTTCACCCATCTTCTAGTCTTAGATAAAATTAATCTAACAAATCAAGATAAGTAAAGTTAAGGTAACATTACAGATATACAACCAAACACACACACACACTGTCTGTTTTGTTTTTGATACAGGGTTCTCATCATATAGGTTAGGCAGGTCCAAATTTACTTTGTAGCCCAGACTGGCCTTGAACTAACGGCAATTCTTCTGCCTCCATTTCCCAAGTGCTGAATTACAGATATATATCACCACTTTAGGAATAAAGACTCACAGATGTGTGTCTACATATTTTCTTTTTCAAATCCTGAGCTAACAGTTACTCATAGTTCAAATTTGGTGATTTAAACATGAATTCCCAATTTGGAATAAATGTTTATGTGTTTAAAACCAAAAGTTCTGAGATAGAGAAGTATTCAGGATTCCAAGGTGCAGACAGGTGGACAGTAGGGCTGGTCACTAGCCTGACCACTGGTGGAGCCCTGGCCTCAAGGAAGTGACTATTGCTGCTGATTAGCCACCATCTTTATAAAGAGCTCCATGGACATGTTTCACAAAATTTCTTATAGTTTTGTCTTATGCTCAGTCCCAGAGTTTCTATCCTGGGTCCTTGCCAGACTGCTTTTTGTCCAGTTGGCTTCTTATCAAAGTGTACCACCCAGAGACTGAGGTGGCCTAACAGAACACTGGCCTACAATGTGAGGCCCACATGAGACGCTGGGTTTGAGACTAGTATTTAAAACAAAAACAAACAAACAAAAAAACTCAACACTATTAATTAAAAAGCAATCAAGTAAAACCCTGATTCTGTCTTCCTTGGCTTCAGTAATTTTGAATCTTTTAGGTTCAATGCAGAACTCACTTAGAACTCAAGTTTTTGTCCTTTTGATTTTCTATGTCAGTTTTTTAAAACATTATAGAAGCATGATTCTCAAGATTCTCCTGGCTCAGCCTCTTATCAGGATTACAAGTGTGTACTACCACACTGATCCTACATTTCTTTTTTTTAAATTTTATTTATTTATACTTTATGTATAAGTGTTCTGCATACCAGAAAAGAGCATCAGATCCTATTACAGATGGTTGTGAACCATCATGTGGGTGCTGGGAATTGAACTCAGGACCTTTAGAAGAGCAGTCAATGTCTTATCCCCTGAGCCATCTCTCTAGTCCCAATCCTACATTTCTTTACTGACCATAATAATTAGAGAAAACTTTAAAAATTCAAATACATTTAAAAGTCCCCTATTCGACCCTAACAGTTGACTTACTTGATGAGGTTTTGGAAAGCATAGCCATCTGTCCACTGTTCAGTAAAAGAGGCTCCATGCCGGACAGTAGTAAAGTGGCCCAATCGCAAGCGGTCCTGCATGCTCTTATCTCTGCACGCCATCTTCTCTTGTTTTGACTGAGGGTAAAAGGACCAAAACAAATAACACTTTAATTAGCAATTTTTACAAGCTGAAAATGATAGGATTATCAAGGAAAATACTGTTGATAAGTCATATACCATTTCAAAAGGGAAGGGGGGAGGGAATGGAGGAGACATCCAATACCTGAAATAAACTCGACAGGGACAAGTTGTCAGCCTCCCAGTCAAAGCAATAAATAGCCAGAAAGCACATCCATATTATCACCTGGGAAGTCTTGGTCTGGTGTTGTACATGCAAGGAAACACCTCTAGCTATCAAGTTATTAGAACTTTATTCCTCAGAAATCCTCTATTTCAATATTTTCATCTCAGTTAAGGTGTTACACAATGACACACATTAAATTTTAGGATACAGACTTCAGGCTACATTATCACTAACCTTTTCTATAAGAAGCTTCTTGCTCATGGTGACACATCTGTTTAATCGTTCCTTATATTTCTCTAGCATCTTCTGCTGTTCATCTATCTGCCTTCTCAAATCACAGTTGGCCTTTGATAGAAAAATATTTTTTAATTAGTTTTAAGGAAGGTAGATTAGTAAAAAGTACTTTCTAGGGAGAGAGAAAAATCATTACTATCTGCAGTAAGCCTGTCTCTATAAAGGTAGTAATTCAACCCTTTAACCACTCTTTGTGTTACCATGTGAGTGCTGTTTATGTTAAAGCTCTTCTGTTTTTCAACTTAGAAGTTGTTTTGGCAGTGCTATGGAGCCACTCCAAGCCCCTGAGTAAGTGGGCTAACCGTGAGCTCACCAGGAAGCCATGTCCTCAGCTTACTTCTAAAGAGAAAAAGAAAACGAGCTCTTGTGGACGATTGTCCCCAGAAAAGCCAGGACATCCATGCCTACACGAGACACAAATAAGATCCCGCTTCAAGAATATGAGAGTCTAAGTTAATTTAGCTGTGGTCAGAAGCCTAAAGGATGGGTTAGATACTTTGAAAAATTCAAGGCTCCTAAAATAACACAGAAGGGAAGAACCACTAACCCAAAGTCAAATCTGTCTTTGTAAATCCTGAATTTATCCCTCAGTTGTTTAAAAACAAAACAAAACAAACAAACAAAAGAAAAACGAAACAAAAAACTTCTACTCTTGCCAAATAACATCACTTTCTTGAACAGTGGGGAAATCTTGTTTATCAACTAAATGATATAAGACTTTTTAAAACAAACAAAAAAAATTGCTGAGACTTTTCAGCTTTTTTCTTTTTCTTTTCTTTTTTTTTTTTTTTACAAAATGTATGGGTATTTTGCCTGCATGTACATCTGTGTGCCATGTGCATGCCTTCTGAAACCAGAAGAGAGTATTGCGTTCCCTGGAACTGAAGTTCTAGATGCTTGTGAGCTACCAGGTAGGAGTTACGAAGCGTACCTGGGTCCTCTGAAAGAATAGCAACTGTCCTTAACCACTGAGCCATCTCTTCAACGTCTTTTATTGCTTTTGGTTTTTAAGACAGGGGCTCATCATGTAGGATGTACCAGAACTATTATAGATTAGGATTGCCTTAAAAACAAAAAAAATCTGCCCGTCTCTGCCTCTACGTACTACACAGGCATAATTATTCCTGCTAGTTGTTACTGCAGAATCCTACAGACCATGTTATCAAAGGAAGAGTTTACTGCACTTGGAGAAGTGTGACTATCTAGTTCATACTGAAGAACCTATAAGGAAAAGAGCAAGTAGTGTGTGTATAAAATCTATCACATTTCTGGAAGGTGAGCGCTCTCTCAAAGTTTCTGGAGGAATGAACAAGAATCAGTCTCTGACAGTTTAAAGCATGGATTTTAACAATCATTTCTAGGAGTCTATGCTATGGGTAGGAGTTGGCTGACATACCCAATGCAGTCACCCAACATCTCACTAAAACAGAAAAACTCAACGATGAACTAATGCCTGCCTTAAAGGAAACTAAAACAAAACAAAACAAAACCTGTGACTTCACCCCGTAACATTCTCCTGCACAGAAACACAAAATCCCAGCATTTAAGAGGCTGAGGCAGAAGGGTGAGTTAGAGGCCAGCTTGAGCTCTAAAGCAAACGATGTCTGCAGAAAGGAAAGGGGGGTGCTTTCAATCAAACCCACAAGTTCTAGTCTATTGGAAGAAAAACTGCAGTTTCCCTTCTGGGTCTTCTTTGTTGATGGATCCATTCCTTTGGCATAGCTTTATATTCAAAGAAAGAAAGAAGTGGAGTGGGTGTGTAAGGGGAAGAGAAAAGCTTAGGGGTGCAGATCAGTGGCGGACCCCGTGTAATTAGCATGCAAGAGGCCCAGTTCCGGTTATTCTTAACTGTCAACTTAACACTGCTAAAAAAAATCTGAAAGAGTAACTTGACTGAGAAACGCCTAGATGAGACTGGCCTGTACACATGTCTATGGGTGAGTGTCTTGATGGAGGAGGCCCAGCCCACTGTGGGCCCCACCATCCCTATGTAGATGGTCCTGAGCTGTATAAGGATAACTAAACATGTGCCAAAGAGCCACCCAGCAAGCAGCATGTCTTTATGGTTTTGCAAGTTTCTGTTCTGACTCCCTCAATGCTAGACTGACATGGGAATACAAGGAAAATATTTTTCTTTTCCTCCTGTAAGTTGTTTTTGATCAAATTGTTTCATAACAACAGAAAAGGAACTAGAAGAAGCTTTGAGTTCAATCCACAGAATACAACAAGCAGGGAATCCAGTAGTAGAGCAGACAATGGAGTTCAAATCCTAACACCCAAATAAAAACCAGACATAGCTATGGAAAACAGCATTGAGGGCAGAGGAAGGTCACTGAGGTTTATGACCTAGCTCAAGTGAAAGGGGATGCTGCTGTCTCATACAACAAGCATACATGGACCTGATCCCCTCCTCACATGTGCATACAAAACACACAGACACACACAAACAAACACAAAATACTTTAAGCAAATTATCAAAATATAAGTAAAATTGTTATTAAGAATAAATGGCTCTTCTCCTTCAACTATGGGGAAACTTAACCAAAAAAAAAAAGGCCTAAGAAATGTTAATTCTGAATGAGGTATGGGACCATCAGTTTGAAATGTACAAAATGCTGGGCGTGGTAACACACACCTTTCATTCCAGCACTAGGGAGGCCCAATCATTCAATCAAAAAATAAAAATGTGGATCAGTGATGACAAATTGCATATTCAAAGTCCATTTTTGAAGCTAAGTGTCGTCTCCTACCCAGACATGCCATACTTTCTGTAAGTGTGTGGCCAAGTACCTCTGGAGGAAGAACGGAAGGGTTACATAGTTCAAACTCACACTGGGAACAACAGCATAGAAGTTCCTATAGAGCAGGGCATCTTGACCTAAGGGACATACCCGTTAAAGAAAATGGAGAACTGAAGAAAGGAAGTGCAAATCTGCTTGGGTTGTACTATGGATGCCAATCTGAGTGTTCTCAGCTTAGTTGTTGCTATTAATATTATTATTAATATTATATAAAAAGAACATATACATTTGGGAACTGACAGATACTGTCCTGCCTCGTTGTAGGGCCCGAATCATCTAGCAAAATCTACAAATATTCTGTATCTCAAATGAAGATAATGGGGGCTGGAGAGATGGCACAGAAGATAAGAGCACTGGTTGCTCTTTCAGAGGTCCTGAGTTCAATTCCCAGCAACCACATGGTGGCTCACAGCCATCTGTAATGAGATTTGGTGCCCTCTTCCAGCTTGCAGGCATACATGGAGTCAGAATATTGTATAAATAATAAACAGGTAGATAGATAGACAGACAGACAGACAGACAATAGATAGATAGATAGATAAAAGAAGATGATATCTCTTAATATAAGGTTTTAAAGTCTTTAAAACAGAAGGTAGGAAGTCCAGGACCAAAGCACCTAAGACTGTCTTTGTACCCTAGGTGTCCTGAAACATACAAACTGGCATACTGATTCTGAAGAAACAATGTACTAGGAAAAAAAAGAAGATGCAGAATATGTTAAACTTTTGGCCAAGAGAATGAAGGAAGCCAAAGAAAACTTCCAGGCACAGACTGCCAAGAGACGCCAGTTGTCCTCATTAGAACTTCTATTTCTGAATCTTGTCAAAAATACAAAATTTTGCCAGGCAGTGGTGGCGCTTGCCTTTAATCCCAGTACCTGGGAGGCAGAGACAGGTGGATCTCTTTGAGTTTCAGGCCAGCCTGGTCTACAGAGTGAGTTTCAGGACAGCCAGGATTATACAGAGAAACCCTGTCTCGAAAAACTAACAAAAAACAAAAGCAAACAAAAAACAAACACAAAAGCAATTTTTTAAAAAGATTTATTTATTTATTATGTATACAATGTTCTGCCTGCATGTGTCCCTGCAGGCCGGAAGTTGGCACCAGATCTTATTACAAGTGGTTGTGAGCCACCATGTGGTTGCTGGGAATTGAACTGAGGACCTCTGGAAGAACAATCAATGCTCTTAACCTCTGAGCCATCTCTCCAGCCCTGAATTTGATTCTCTCTCTCTCTCTTTTTTTTTTTTTTTGTTTTGTTTTTTGAGACAGGGTTTCTGTAGCTTTGGAGCCTGTCCTGGAACTAGCTCTTGTAGCCCGGCTGGCCTCGAACTCACAGAGATCCTCCTGCCTCTGCCTCCCGAGTGCTGGGATTAAAGGCGTGAGCCACCATCGCCCAGCTACAAAAGCAAATTTTTGAAAGCAACACATACTTGCAGGAAGGTACAGTGGGTGAAAAATCCTGAAGCCAAGTCTTCAGACCTGAGTTTATTCAATCCCTGGTACTCACATGGAAAGAAAGAGTATCAGGTTGTGCTCTGACCTCTATACACAGACCAAGGCAAAAAGTGTATCCACACACAAAATAAGTTGGTTTTTTTTTTTTTAAAGTAACAAATGGCCACCTGGGATACATGAGACCCTGTCTTTAAAAAAGTAATACTAAGGGCTAAAGAGATGGCTCAGCAGTTAAGAGCTCTTACAGAGGATCCAGGTTCCCTTCCCAGCAACCACACGGCAGCTCACAACCATCTGTAACTCCAGTTTCAGAGGATTTGATGCCCTCTTCTGGCCTCCAAAGGCACCAGGCATATATGTGGTGCTAATATATGTATATAGTAGGCAAAACACACATACATCAAGTTGGAAAAAAAAGTTAAAAACAGGCAAAAATGATCAGATCCTAAATCAAGGAAAAGTGGGGAGGATGAGGGAAAGAAGAGAGAGAAAGGTAAATATGCCCACTCCTGACCTCCATGGTCTCCTGCACATATGTGGTGCACATATATTCACACAAGCTCACACACATACATACATAAATAACCAGTTTAATCATTTAACAGTTAACAACAAAAGTTAGAGGGGGCAGAAGCAGAAACAGGCAGATCACTAACAGCTCAAAGTCAGCTTAATCTAGATACTGAGTTCTAGGCCGGCCAAGTTCCATAGGAAGACCATGTCTCAAAATAAAAGGAAAGAAGAGGAAAAAAGCAATAATATAAAAATGAGTATTTTCATATGGTAAAAATGGGAAACTTAATCCAATAGTTCTACATGAACTACAACTCTACATACTTGCTTCCCCTAACATAAATTCAAGCATCAAAATGCTGTATCATAAATTCTCCAACTTAAAGAAGGCATTTAAAATGCAGATATGATTCTAGTTCCTCCTCAGGTGCTCACTGTCTGCTGTGTTGTGTGGCTATAGGAATTATCCACAATATGCACAGGACCAGATATGTAAAAGTGCTTATAGAGTACTCTCATACTTACTCTTAACAAATCATCTATTCTTCCTTCCTTCTTCTCTAAGTCAGAGTTCTTACTGTTTTCTAGTGCAGATATTTTTTCTATTGTGAGGTCAGACTACAAAGACAAAAGCAAACAAATTTAGGATTAGTCACAAAACGTTACATGCCATCACATTTTTCTTTTTCTTTTTTTTTGGAAGATGCATTTGCTAACATCAGTAGCTAGAGAGATAATGCAGGAAATTAAATCTGTTTTACTCATCCCATTCTTCAAACCTTAGCAACATCTACTAAACCCGTACTGAAAAAAATATTAGATCTGGAATTAACTATACAAATCTTCACAATACTGTACATTGAATAAAAAAATATGTAACACTGTAGAACTAAAACCAGCTTTGACTAGATAGAAAGGCATTTCAGGAGACAGGAAACAAGTCTCTAGGAACAAGCGTGCCCTCTGGTGGAAACACAGAGAAAGTAGAAAGGCAGAAACGCTCTGAGCACTCAACTATCTCTTCAACATCCAAACATTGGTGGTTCCAATAAAATTAAGATGTTATACTGTTCTTGACTGACAAGCATCCTGTGTTAAGTGGAACACAAACAAGAACTCCCAATAAACTAACTTTTCACGACAGCTGGAGCAAAGATCTACTACCCTTTTCAAATATAACTTCCTTTTTCCTTTCCTGTTCTTTTCTTCGGACAGCCTGAGCTGGCCTTGAAACCAAGATTCTCCTGCCTTAGTCTTCCCATTGCTGGGATTTACAGCCATAGGAAAATCTCTCAGACACATTCAGTTAATGTTTACAACAGTCTCTAAGTTAAGAAAAAAAAAAAAACTTCTGAAAACTGCTTAAGGAAGGAATTTGGTTGGTATAACACATTTTGAAATATAAGTAGGTCTTATGAGTAAGTAAGCAAGTTTAGGAAATAAACTACTTTCTTAAAGTAGGAAATTAACATTTATTGAAAGCCCACTGTCACCACTGCCTGAGACAATTGGAATCATCCTAATTTTACATTATATTAAATGTAAACAATAGACAGAATTTGACCGAGGCCCAGAAACCTTCAAAATGTGTGCTCTTGTCCCCATTCCACACTGCAGTCAATTACAAGCACGCATCTTACTAATGACCAGAAAGGTGAAGAAAGACCTGTTAAAACAGCTTCCAAAGAACCTGAAATACTCATAATACAAATTCTGAAGAGACTACACAAAGGGCTACAGTCAAAGGTAAAGGGAAGAACAAGAGAAGAGCTACAGACTTTCTATGTGGTTTGGCCTATTCCTGGACAGCTCTGCAGTGTATTGGTCCCCAACCTACCTGGGTCTGTCTGTGCTGGATGGAGATCTGTTTTTGGGAGCTGCAAGAATGTTCTGTATTGCCAGAACCCGTTGAAGAAGGACTGTTTTGCTGAGCCTATAATAAAAGTACATCACCAATCACAGGAAGGTTTTGCATCTTTCTTCACAAACGTTTATAAATAGAAACAATTACCTCTTTATAAAACAAACCTTTCTAATTCAAGCCAGAAGGCATGACCAAGAGGAAAATAAAACAAGTGAAATATGAGAGCCAAAAACTAGACATGGTACCTTCGTGTTTCTGAAGATAGGCTTTAAAGAATCAAATGCTTATAAATTATTTTATATGTAAATTAGAGAGTGGTCAATTATTCCTCTAATTTTCTTTTTTCACTTATGCTTCAATGTGCCTTTGTCAAAAAAGGTCAGTAATGTAAACAATGCAGAGGACATACAGTCCAAGCAGAAAAGGGTGGAAGTGGTGCTGGAGATGGCTCTGTTATAAAGAGCACTTGCTGCTCTTACACAGGACCATGGTTCGATTCCCAGCAGTCACATGAAGTGGCTCATTACCATTTGTAACTCCACTGAGACTGTCCACGACAGCCAGAACTGTTACACAGAGAAACCCTGTCACAAAAAGCTCCCCCACAAAAGGACTGCAAAATATTCATAAAATTCTCTTAAATTCAAATATTATCCATTAGCACAGAAATATATAAAACTCAGTTGGGCAGTGCTGGCAAACACTTTAATCCACGCACTTGAGAGGCAGAGGCAGGTGGATCTGTGAGTTCAAGGCCAGCCTAACCTACATAGCGAATTCTAAGACAGGCTCCAAAGCTATATAGAGAAACTCTGTCTCGAAAAACAAAACAACAAAAACAAACAAACAAACACACAAAAAAGAAGTATATAAAACTCTGGGCTGCTCTGTGATATTTCTACTTGCTGACTTGACATGCAAATACATTTTTATTTGTGTGTGGTATATATGTCTATAACATGTTCCTATGTGTACAAGTATGTGTGTAAATACTTTTGCTTGTGTGTGGTATATGTGTGCATAACATGTTCCTGTGTGTGCACCAGGCCAGTATGGAATGTCTTCCTCTATCATTCTCCAACACATTTCTGAGGCTAGATGTCCTGCATGCTTCAAAGGGTCCTCCTATCTATGCCTCCCCATTCTGTGATTCTAGGTGTACCACATACCTAGCTTTTTACATAGGTACTGAGCATCTATACGCAGGTTCTCATACTTGAACAATGCTTATCAACTGAGCTATCTCTCCAGATTCTATTTTAAATGACTGTGTGTGTGTGTGTGTGTGTGTGTGTGTGTGTGTGTGTGTGTGTGTATGTGTGCCTATAAAGGGGTCTTTTGAAGTTGCATTGGTGGTACTAGGAACCAAAACCTATCTTACATGTGCTAGGTAGGTAGGTATTTTACCACTGACTCACAAACCCTGTCCAAAGCAATTTTTAAATTTATAGGTGTAATATAATACAACAATTCAGGAATTCATTCACAGTACTCTTTAAATCAAAGTACACCTAAAACATAACTCATCACATATATAACCAGGAAATATTAGATATCTTTAGAATTATGAGATAATGAAAATACAGTTCTACAAGCTCAGAGAATGCAATGTTTCCAAGCTTATAAACTTAAGAGTCTTAGAGGCTCACTTAGTGCTAGAATAGAGTTAGGATACACAAGGCCTGCAGTTCAATGTCTAGTACCACAAGAAGAAAAGAAGAAAAGTAGGCGGGTAGGGAAGAAGAAAATACCAATTTCTTCCCACAGTTTCTACATACTCTTATTACTGCTGCTACTAGTGTTAGATACATATCGTCCACTGAACAATCACAATGCCAATTTAACATGTAATCTTTATTTTAAAAAAGGCTGAGGCTGAGTGTGGTGACATATACACCTTTAATCCCAGCACTCGGAAGGCAGAGACTGGCAGATCTCTGAGTTCAAGGCCAGCCTGGTCTACAGAACAAGTACCAGATTGGCCAAAACTACATAGGAAGACCCTGTCTCAAAAACAGAAAATTCAGAAGATGACTCAGTTGGCGGAGTGCCTGCGCCTGCCATGCAAGCACATAAGGACTAGGTTCAGATCACAGCTCCCTATAGAAGCTGAGCAAACATGGTGGCAGTCTGTGATCCTAGCACTAAGGGGCAGGGAAAGAGACATTAGTCTAGCCAATTAGTGAGTTCTAGGTTCGGTGAATCATTTAGCTTAAAGTGTTTGCTCAGTAGATGATAGTCATATCTAACACAGTATTAGGAACAGTAATAAAAAATATCGAAATTATGGGAAGAGGTGGGCAGTGGTAGCACATGCCTTTAATCCCAGCAGCTGGGAGAAAGAGGTAGGGGGACCTCTTGGTTTGAAGCCAGTTTGGTCTACAAAGTGAGATCTAGGACATTCAGGGCTATACAGAGAAACCTTATCTCAAAAATACCAAAAGAGAAAAAAAACAAAACAAGAAATTATGGAAAGAAATTGACATTTTCTTCCTCCTCCTCCTCCTCTTTCCCAACCTCCTACTCCTTTTACCTTAAAAAAAAAATTAAGGTAGAGAAGCAATTGAGGAACAATATCCAATGTCAATTTCTAGCCTCCACAAGCACCCATACATGTACATGTGTACACATACAAGCATGCATACATACACACAAATTCCTATAAATTGGTGAATGTTACTTTTATTTTACAGACAAGGAAACCTAGGTTACCAAGCTAGTTAATAAGGCCATTAGAACTGGGGGATGTGTGCATCCACGCTAATTGCTCTCAATGACAAGAGTAGACGGTAGTGGTGCACACCTTTAATCCCAGCACTTGGGTGGCAGAGGCAGGCAGATCTCTCAAGTTCAAGAGCAGCCTGGTAAGTGAGTGAGTTCCAGGGCTTCCAGAGCATCCAGAGCTACGCAGAGAAACCCTGTCTTAAAAAACCAAAATAAATAACTAAAATAAAAAAATAAAAGTTTGATTAGTTCTAATTCACAAAGACAAACTGAATGTAACAAAATCCCATTTTAGACACAGTGGGTTTTTTTTGTTTGTTTGTTTGTTTGTTTTGTTTTTGCTTTTTCGAGACAGGGTTTCTCTGTAGCTTTGGAGCTGTCCTAGAACTTGCTCTGTAGAACAGGCTGGCCTTGAACTCACACAGATCCGCCTGTTTCTGCCTCCCGATTGCCGGGATTAAAGGTATGTGCCACCACAGCCTGGCTTAAACAGTTTTTAAAACTTGGGAAGCAGAGTCAGCCGGATCTCAGGGAGTTTGAGGCCAGCAGCTGGCAGAACAGAAAAGTCCCTCTACATATGGCACCCAATGTGGGAAATGTCATCAAATAATCATTTTGTATACTGTGAAGATGCGATCTTTGCCCAGGCACCTTCTCACCTTCTGACTGGCTTAAGAAAAGAATTGACCAAAGAAAGAAAGGAAGGAAGGAAGGAAGGAAGGAAGGAAGGAAGGAAGGAAGGAAGGAAGGAAGGAAGGAAGGAAGGAAAAGGAAGGAAGGAAGGAAGGAAAAGGAAGGAAGGAAGGAAGGAAGGAAGGAAGGAAGGAAGGAAGGAAGGAAGGAAGGAAGAAAAGAGAAAAGAAAAGGACTGGCTGGTAACTAGGAGGCAAGACACAGAGAACACAGGGAAGAAGGGTTAAGTCTTAGGAGTTTTGATGGAGATGCAGATGAAACAAGAGATAAACATGCTCTGCCATGTGGCAGAGAGTAGATAAGAAATAAGGGTTAACTTAAAATGTAAGAGTTAGCTAGTAACAACCCTGATATTGGCTGAGCATTTATAATTAATTGTAAGTAAGCCTCTGAGTGATTATTGTGAAGTGGCTGCTGAGACACAGAGAAACTCTGCCTACATGTGGCACCCAAACATTAGGCACCTACAGCCACATAAAACCTGAAAAACCTTTAAAAAGGTCTTAAACATACAAAAACAGAGCCAAACACAGCTTCCTACTCTCTTGTCTCTCATGCTGGCTGCAGTGCCAAGGCACATCTCCCAGCAGCCCCCTGCGGGAGGAGCTAGCTGCCATGCACTAAGGTAAGCTGGACTGGCAGAGGCTGATATAGCAGTTTAAGATTCATTTTATGCAACTGAAAAACTAATACAGATGTTCAGTAAAGACAGATCCAGACAGAAAAAAAACTCTAAATGGACTACAGTGTGTTTAAAAATATACATAGGTTTGGGAGAGAAAAGAAGAAAGGTATGTGTAGTCATAGATTTGAAAATAGTTTAAAAATACTGAAGTCCTTAAAAAAGGAGTATTACACATACACACACACACTCACGCCGCCACAGAGATGGAAAACCACAGGGAGTCTGGATCCTATATGTTATTATGTTGTCTTTCAATTTTTTGACTGCTAATGAGTGATAACTGCTGAGACATTTGATTATAAAAACTGCTAGATGAATCCAACCTAAATATTTTAAAAATATCTTAACTTCAAAATGGAAGTCAAAAGATGTGTTGCTTTGGGGTAAAGGTTAAGGCTTTATTTTCACAGGAGAGGCTGTGGATTCATTCGAGGTTGATATGGCTAAGGCTTGATCGGGGAAGACCCCCTAAAAAATCCTGACAACAGACATAAAGAAATAAACCTTAAAAAAACCTACAAAGCCAGGTGGTGGTGGCGCATGCCTTTAATCCCAGCACTCGGGAGGCAGAGGCAGGTGGATCTCTGTGAGTTCGAGGCCAGCCTGGTCTACAAGAGCTAGTTCCAGGACTGGCTCCAAAGCCACAGAGAAACCCTGTCTCGGAAAAACCAAAAAAACAAAAACAAAAACAAAACCTACAAAACACATTAATGTATATTCTACTTGCTCAAACATAAAACAAAAAATCATCTTCAACAAACTTGTAAACAATAGTCTATACTTGTATTAATACAGATACGTAAGTTACCTTTAAATATTTATATATTTTCAGATAAAGTTGACCAATACCAATAAAAAGAGAAGGCCCAGATAATTCAATATCTGAGAATACTTCCGTTACAGTTATTGCACCAAGAACAGTTTCAAGACTGCTGACTGAAATGGTTCATCCTCACAAACTATTAAGCCAAGACTTAGCCATTATCCTAAATTTTCTCAGGGCCTCCCAAAGATACTGGTGCCCCCAAGCAATAGGAAGCAGTTTAGAAGAAAAAAAAAAAAACCACAATGCCCACATTCCCAAAAGATGGGTTATGGATGTTTGTTATCATCTAAGGGATTTGGTTACAAATTGTTATTGGTCATAGTCAGAAAAAAAAAAAAACTAGACAAAGGAGTCAAGTTCAAAGATCTCTTTCTAAAGGAAAAAAGGGGATATGATATAGAAATGATGAGATAAAGGCTAGATCACTGAATCGACTTTAACCCAAAAAACAATTATTAATCTCAAAATATTTTACATTAGTATGGATTTTGGTTTATTGATACAAATTAAAGTTATTTTTGGCATAATGGATGTATGTTTCTATTCTTGTGTTGTGTATTCTTATGGGGTATTATGCTTATGCAACTCATTTAAAAATGTATAATGTAAAAGTACAGGTTAGTAAGTCATCTATAATAATCAAACTTGTAGTCATATAAGGTATGTTTTCAAGGTTAAAAAAGATACACTTAAATAGGTGGTCTTCAAACACTTTAAAGACCTACAGAATATGAAATTTAATCTGTTTAATAACCTAAAGCTTTTCATGACAGTGAGACACGTGTGCTCTTGGCAGCACCAATTTACTTCAAAAGAAGAAGATGGGCATTGAAGAACCTCTGTATGGAGTTTGCTTTCTTTATGGCAAAAGCTAGTCATCTGGGTAAAAAACTGCCCTTGCCTAAATTGTTGACATATACTCTCCAAACTGGACTAGTAGGATATAAAATAAACTGCCAAACTTTGCCAAGACAAGGTAGGACAGTTCTTCAAAATTTCCTGCTTTTCAGAAAAATCTGCCAGATATACTAGGCCTATAGGCCAAAGTTGGATGCCCCAACATTACAAAAGAACTTTGAGCCTGTCTAGGCAGTCAGATGTTCCTGTCATTAGGTAATATTTCACTCTTCTGGGGGTCTTTGATAGAGTTAAAGACTAAATAATTAGACTTAAAGTTTTCCTTAGTTATGATAAAAGGTAAGTTAGGTATAAAATTTTAGATTAACAAAGATAAATAATAACACATTTTCTCTAAATCTGTCAAATACAAATGGAATGGATATTGAAACTGTAATTCTTACTTGATAACTTATTTTGTTGTATATAATTTTGCTATATTATAATATGAGTTAAAACCTTCCTCTTTAGTTAGAAAAAAAGGGAATTGCTATGGAACAATCTTTTTGTACAATATGAATATGTATTACTCTTATTGGTTAATAAAGATCTGACTTGCTGATAGCTAGGCAGGATTTTCAGGGCAGAAGAATGTTGGGAAGAAGGTGGAGTTAGAGGAGACACCATAAAGTAGACAGGATAGGAAGTACGTACAGGAGGCAAACAAGCCTCAGAGCAGCACATAGATTAATAGAAACGGGTCAATGTTAGTTATAAGAGCTAGCTAAAACCAAGCTTAAGCTTGGCCAACATAATTAAAATTAAGTCTCTGTGTTGTTATTTGGGGAGTGGCTGCCAGGACAAAGAGAAACTCTGTCTATAATAACCAAACGGATAAGTGACAGAAGGGAAAATGTGTATTGGACTTTTTTCTAAATTAAGAATTTCTGTACTTCAAAAGACACCATATGTGGGCTAGAGGTGGACTGAGGGGTATGACTTGCATGCATGAGGAGGTTCTGGGTTCAATTAAGAGCACCAAAAAAGAAAGAAGACACCAGTGAAAAGCAGTGTAAAAGCCCAAAGAAAAGAAAAAAGGTACCTGAAAGGAATATTTGATAAGAGTCTTCAACTAGACTATGTACAGAACCCTTATAATTCTTTTTTTAAAAAATATTTTGTTTATTTATTTATTATGTATGCATTGTTCTGCCTGCATGTATGCCTATAAGCCAGAAGAGGGCACCAGATCTCACTACAGATGGTTGTGAGCCACCATGTGGCTGTTGGGAGTGAAACTCAGGACCTCTGGAAAAACAGCCAGTGCTTTTAACCTCTGAGCCATAGCTCCAACCCCAGAACCTTTATATTTCAACAATAAAGATAACCTAATTTTAAAGGGAAGGGGGGCAATGGAGGGCTGGTGAGATGCTTCATTGGGTAAAGATACTTGCCACCAAGCCTGGATACATAAGTTCCATCCTCAAAATAAACACAGTAGAAGAGACTAGAATTCCCTAAACTGTCTTCCATGTGTACAAACTCCCACACACCCTCACAAATAAATATTTTTTAAAGAGCAATGGAATCCAATACATATTTGTCCAAAGATGCATAAATGATGAATAACCAAATAAAGCATAGTATTTGTTGTTTATGAGATGTAAACGAAAATCAATGAAATATTTTATACTTAGCAGGATAGCTAAGAAAAAAAAAGGTAATAAGTACTGATAACAACAAGTACGTAGAAAAGTAAAATATCTTACTGATGGGAATGTGAAATGGTCCACCTGCTGTGGGAAAGTCTGTCAGTTCCTCCAAAGTATTTACCAAATGACCCAGTGATCTCACCCCTTAGCATATACTTAAGGAAATGAAAACAAGCTACCTACACAGAAGCAACTTCTACATGAATGCTCATAATAATATAATTTCTAAGAGCCAAAAACTAGAAACAATCCAAATCCACATCAACTAATCAAAGAATAAATAAAGCTAATGTCAACAGGACACCAAAAATGATAGTTACAATTACTAATGATCATCCATGAAAAGTCATAAAGCCAGGGCTGGAAATAGAGTTCAACTGTATAGCATATGCTTAGTATGTGCCAAGACTTGGGGTCAATCCCAGCACACACATACATGCACACATGATAATAAAATAAAAATAAATTCACTAGGCTATTACAATTCCTCAGTATGCACTTCCAGAGGGTGTTCTCAGCACCCACATTGGGCAACTTATTACCACCTGTAACTCCAGCTTCAGGACACTTGACACCTCTAGCCTCCAGGGGACCTGTATGCATACATGCATACCCCACATATACACATATGTACATAATTCAAAATAAAGATAAATCTTTACAAAAACTAAAATGGAGCACTGAAGGGGTTGGTTCAATTAGTAAAGTGCTCACTTAATTCAGATCCCTAGAAATCACTCAACAGCCAGTCTAGCCAATTGCAAAACTCTATGTTCTGAGACCCTGTCTCAAAAAAAATAAAGTGGAAAGTTAAATAGTAAAACATTCAATGCTTACTTCTGGCCTCCATATACATATACCACACACACAAAACTATATACAATTTAAAAAATAAAATTGGCAACTAAAACTTGTTGAGTACATATAAAACCCTAATTTAGATTCCCAGTATTAAAAAAATTTGAACTTTAAGGACATCTGTATAAGCCAGGAATAGTGCCGCACACCTATAAATGCAGCACTTAGGAAGGAGAAGACTGGGAGCTCAAGGTCACCTTTGGCTATGTAGTGAGTTCCAAGGTCTAAGCTCATGAGCCTGAGCTACACGATAACCTTTTCAAAAACATTTAAGAAAGTACATTTTGGTCTTTGCCCAAAGGTTGAATACAGCTCTGGGTGCACGTGGTACCAAGGCAGGAAGGGGAGGGGAGTAAACTAAATCACTCCAAGCAAGATTATGTTGAGAGCTGAAGACTGACCCGAGCCTCATGTATGCTAGGTCAGAACACGGCCACATCCCCAGCCACCAGCATTTCTATATTAGATTCAAGGTTATCAAGAGACCAAACTGCTCAAGCTGCACTGAAGCAAGAAGATGAAAGACAGCAGTGAAACAAGTGAAAAGGAAGTCTGCCCGGGAGCCTGGGAAAATGACAAGTACACAGAGTGCCAGCAAGACATGAGGGACCAACAAAACATATTTTAAAGCACAGACCAAGGAAAACATGGTGGCTGTGGGAAAACAACACTGGACTAGCTTTGAGAGCAGGGAAACACTCCTTAAAACATTCAATTAGCTTGTGAGCATAAGCATATAGATACCAGGAAACTCACCCAGCATTGATTAAGTGTAGACAAATATTGGAAAATACTGAACTGCTTGCCAAGACTACAATATAAAGTTCTTGAAGTTGGAATACTACATATTCATCTGTAAAGTGCAATACATGAGATCCACATCTAAACACAAAAGACACCAGAAACAATAGGCAAGGTTCCCTCGGGCTGAAGAATGAAGAGTACAGCACAACAACTTCCGTGAGTTCAATGTTCCTTCATGCACTTCGCTGGTGATGGATACACACACATATGTATGATGACAAGACACATTAGAATGAGCTGTAGTCCGGTGGCTGCCGTCAGGACAAGTGGCCTCACAGAGCTTACAGGCAATGCAGTGTTCCTCCACAGAAGCGTGGACTCAGTGCGCCCTCCTCAAATAAACAGCTGATGGAGGCAGGCTCCAGTCCTCGAATGAGTTCTGTCCACATCAGAGTCTGAGCTGCATGGTCAGTCATGAACTTCATGTCCATGTCAAGCTCCTATACATTCACATACTTGTAGGTGGCTGTCACTGAACTGCTATAGAGGCTTCAGCCATTGAGACAGCCTGTGGCCGTGGACTGGGCCAAGGCCCGGGGCAGCATGGATGAGGTCAGATGTACCGTACATCTTGAGTCGTAGCAGCTCCTTCTCTGGCCCAGGTATGGGTCAGTTGGGGGACTGCATTAATTTCTCTTAAAGACTAGAAATAAATACTTGATGCTACTGACTGATTCTCAGTTGTGGCATATGGTTATCTTGTCTTATTGTTTTGCTCTTCTTGCTATTTTTACAATTTCTCGGAGTGAATTTTCCAGAAATGGTAGTAAAGATGGGAATTCTGCATGTACAAAAATGTTACAGTAGTTTGCTGCTGATTTCTATAGGAAATATTTCTAAAAAATTATCAATAATAAGTGGATAGATTTGGTAGTCTATGAAATTACCTATTTTATTAAAATTTACATCTATGTATTCTGCATGTATTACCTGCATGCCAAAAGAGAGCATCAGATCCTACAGATGGCTGTGAATCACTATTGTGCTTTCTGGGAATTAAACTCAAGGACCTCTGGAACCGCAGCCAGTACTCTTAACCCTTCAGTCATCTCTCTAAGTCCCCTCTTTTATTAAAATTTAAAATGATACCAGGTGGTGGTGGTGCACGCCTCTAATCCCAGCACTGGAGGTGGAGGCAGATAGCTCTGTGAGTTTGAGGCCAGCCTGGTCTACAGAGTGAGTTCCAGGACAGCCAGGGCTACACAGAGAAACCCTGTCTCAAAGGAAATGACAAAAATGACAAGAAGAATAGTGTGAGATTGGATTCCTCAGTGAAGTGCGTGGCATAAAGAAATGAGGAGGAGGAGAGAAAAAAAAAAAAACACCTAGGTGCAGCAGTTGTACCCATGTATGCACACATACATACAAACAAACACACAAGCATGTCTACACATGAACAAATTTTTGGAACAGAGCAAAGACATACATAGTTTTTAAAAAGCTTTCAAATAAACAATAGCTTAGTGTTAAGAATTTTAAAAGGCTGGAGAGATGGTTCAGTGGAGAGAGTGCTTACATAGCAAGCATGAATATGAAGTTAAGTGGAACATGTCTGCAACCCCATTGCTAGGGTCAGAAACAGGAGGCTCACAGGCTCAGTCTTGTGAGAGACCCTAACTCAAAAACAAACAAAAATAAAAAAGCAAAGTAGTCAAGGAAGACTTTCCCACATCAACCTCAGCCTTTCATATACTCATATGGACATGCATACCTATACAGACAAAGAATAAAGAAGTATTTAATCAATGGAAACATATCCAGCAACTAAAACTGTTTCTCTTGGTGAAGTCAATAAAATCATTTGACTTCTGCAATGCCCAACAATGAAACGATCGCAATATTGTATATTCCCTAGTTGTTTTCAAGTTTTACTACACAACAGAAGAGTCTCAGTTAAAGCTAAAATGACAAATTTATACAAATAATGTAAGAGCATCTGAAAAGGCTGAGTGAATGGTATGATTATGTTAAATGTATTCTTCATAACAGGGAAAATGGACCTTTTTAAAGGCTCATTACAGGGCTGGAGAGCTGGCTTGTTGGTTAAGTCCTCTGCTCTTCCATAGGACCTGGGTTCAATTCCTAGCACCCAGATGGCAGCCCACAATCATCTTTAACTCCATTTCCCCGGGAACCAATGCCCTCTTATGTCGGCTGCAGGCACTGCATGTATGTGATACACAGATATACATGCAGGTAAAACACTCACACACGAAATACTTGAGTAGCACACACCTTAAATCCCAGCACTTGGGAGACAGACGCAGGCCTCTGAGTCTGAGGCCAGCCTGGTCTACAGAGTGGGCTCCAGGACAGAAACTTGTCTCGAAAAAGAACCAAAATAAATAAGTAAATAAAGATTGATTATATAAGATACATTATTTGAAGCAGAAGTGAAAATCTAAACACAATTCAGAAAATCTAAAATACAATCTGTCAGCAGTGGCTACCTACTTGGGGAGCTTAAAAGAAAGACTTGCATTTCCCCCACTAATTTAAGGTCTTGTGAATTGTGCAAATGTAGTATTTTTACAATTTAGAAGATTATATACTACCAGAGGATCCAAGCTGAATTCCCAACACCTACATGGCAGTTCACAACTGTCTGTAATTCCAGTTCCAGGAGATTGACACCTTCCCATCAATGCACATAAAATAAAGTTAAAAAAAAAAAAAAAGATCCAGCCGGGCGGTGGTAGCATATGCCTTTAATCCCAGCACTCGGGAGGCAGAGGCAGGCGAATCTGTGAGTTCGAGGCCAGCCTGGTCTACAAGAGCTAGTTCCAGGGCAGGCTCCAAAGCTACAAACACTGTCTCGAAAAACCAAAAAAAAAAAAAAAAAAAAAATCCCTCTTTGGGGTTGGAATGTTGTTCAGTGAACAGGTGCTTGCCTAACAAGATGAGGCATAGCCAGGTATGGTAGCACACACCTTAAGTCCTAGAGGGAGAAGCAGGTGGATCTCTGTGAGAAACCAGAGTGGTCTATTTAGTGAGTTCCAAAACAGCAAAGACTATATGATAAACCCTATGTCAACAGCCCCAACACAAAAAACAAAATATGAACTCTTGATTTTCTGTCATCTGTTATTTTTTACGAACATGTAGTTTTCACTGTAATATAATCTCTCTTATTAACTGGATAGCATTCCAACATATGAATGTATTATAATTCATTTAACCAATCCGTTATGAAGAATCAACAGTTCTGACCTGACAGCTTATATTCCAGGGAGGAATGAGTTATTCAAAGTATATTATACTACAGCTAAGGTAATGATATGCCTAAGGAGTAAACCAATGCAGGGCCTAAGAGTTGTAGTCAGGCTGGGTCTCTCTAGGAGAGTTCATTTAAACAGAGATCAGAAAACTGAGAGAACAGGAGGCACACTGATGTCTTAGGGAAGAATGTTAAAGCAAGAGCAAGTATAAGCCAGGTATAGTGGTACAGACCTGTAATTCTAGCACTCCAGAGGCAGAGGCAGGAAGATCAGGAATTCAAGGCTAGTTTTGGCTACACAGTAAGTTTAAAGCTAACCTGGTGAAGAGAGATGCTAAAAAGAAATCCCACACTATCTCAGAATTGAACAGAATAAAGGGTTATTTATTTAGGGATAGACTCACAGATCACAGTCCTCTGTTGGAAAGGGGAATCCAGCAGCCTGAAAGAGGGAGCACGCTTTACAACGGAATTTATAGTATAAGAGGCCACGCCCAAGTGGGTGGGTAACTTAAAAGCTCCTGACTGGAGGATTTTCCTACAGCAACCTGGGATATATAAGACTGTTTTACAACCACACTCCACCCCAAAGTGCAAAGGCTTTGAAGAACAAAGCTGGTAGTACTTGAAAAATAATGCACTAAAAAAGCATTAATAAAGTATTATAAAAAAAATACATATGACCTGGTTAGAAAAGCAGAGAATAGCAAGAGATGGGGGAAGGGACAAGCAAGCTATGCAGGGCCATTTTAAGGACTTTTAAAACAGAGATGCCACAAATGGACTTGGATTTCAATACTACCTCTATTTGCTACTGAGAAAAATTAAAAGAAACAAACACAGAAGCAGGAGTCAGGACGAAGTCTCAGTGGGAGATACAGACTTCAGCTACAGTGGAAGTGTGGACAGAATTAAGTAGAGGAATTCAGAGCATATTCTGCAGGTAAAATGAGTAAGATTTAGTGCTCTGGATGTCAGGTAAAATATAAAGAGATAAGAATAAACATTTTTAGCCAGTAATAGAGGAAAGAGCAGACAATTCTGAGATGTGTAAAACTGTAGAAGAAATAGGTGCAAAGTGGAGAATCAGGATGAGCTCAGCTGTGGACACTGACATCTGATACACTTACTGTGGACACTGACATCTGATACACTTACTGGACAGAAGAAGGAGATGACTGGGGGTGGCTGACGGTACAGGTCTGGAATTCAGGGCAGAGAGCTACAGATAGAAACTTAAAAGTCTTCTGTATAGAGGTGACAGGTTTTAATGACAAACTAGATGAGCTCTCATGTAAAAAGCCAGCGTAGTAGCACACACTGGTATTTATAATCCAAGCAGTGAGGGGTAGGTGGAGATGGATCTCACTGGCAAACAAGTCTACCCAATTGATAAATTCAGTGAAAGTCCTTATCTCAGTAGAGTGGAGCGGCTCTAATGTTGGCCTCTGGTCTCCATACATGCATCCATACATGAACATATGCCCCACACATATAAAAGAAAAAAGGACAGGAAAGTCAGATCTACAATAAACATCTAATAGAGATCTTTGAATGACAGTGGAATTGAATTAAACACACACACACACACTACCACTGGGTGACTGCGTTCTCACAGCAAGGATTTTATGTTACCCTCTAGCCCTCTACAGCCCTGGCCACCAGCTGTATGACAGACGTCTCAATCAGACTGCCCTGATGTCATGGAATACTTTCTTAGCACTATTGGAACTTTGCCTCAAAAATAGAAAAATACTGAATTTTTTTTTCAGAGTTGTTTAATCATCCAAGGAATGAGATCCCTTTTCTGTAGAGACAGTAGAGCTTATCCTAGGGAGACTTAGGAAACACATGAGACCCAAAGATCAGATAAGCTAAAGATTGGAACAATGACTCATAAGATAGTGTATTCCTTTCTCCTCCTAGAACTTCTAAACAAGCTTTCAAGAAGTAGTTTATGATTTATGTAATTTATGATTCCCTGATCCAAATTTTTAAATTACTTTTATTTCCTTTCCTTAAGACACCCAACAGGGCTGCAGAGATGGCTCTATGGTTAAGAGCACTCACTGGCTGCTCTTACAGGACACAGGTTGGTCTTTGGACCCACACTGAGTAGGTCACAACTATCTGCAACACTTATTTCTGGCCCCATGATTACCAGGCATGTATATGGTATATACACATAGCATTCACATGGTACACAAATAACACACAGGCAAAACATTTATAACACAAAACTTAAAACAAAAACAAACAAAAGATACTGAACACTTCCATTACCTTTCCAAATAGAGTTGCATGTGGGTTAACAGCTATGATATACTCCACAAAACAGAGAATCAGGGATTTTTACTACAGAGAACGGACATGAGGCAAAAATGGGATTGGTGGTAACTTCTTTTTTGAGAGACAGGGTGGTCTTGCTCAATATTCCACAGGAGGCACACACCTGTAACTTCAGCACCCAAAGGGCTAAAGCAGGATGGCCTCAAGTTTGAGGCTAGCCAGGGCTACTATGTGAGAGCCTGTCTCAAAAAAAAAAGAAAAAAAAGGAAGGAAGGAGAAAAAGGAAAGAAAATGAAAGAGAAACCAAAAAACTTAAAAATAGAAAATAGGGTCATCTTGTACATTTATACCTTCCTTGGCAAAAATAGGCAGTTGACAAGACACAGAAACTAAGAAAAACAGAAAATCTTGATTCAAATTACATTATGGTAAATTACAAGAAACCAAGATTTTATACCATTTAAATTCCTCTTTCTGTCTCTCTCTCTGTCTCTTTCTTCTAGAGACAGGGCTCTCATGTAGCTCAGGCTTGCCTCAAACTTACTATACAGTCAAAGATAACCTTAAACTTCTGGTTCTCTTGCTTCTACCTCTCTGGCACTGTGCCTATGCCCAATTTTATGTGGTGCTGGGAACTGAACCTGGGCGTAACGGATGCTAGGCAAACACTCTATCAACTAAATATCAGTCTAAATACATATTCTTTAAAACGAGAAAAAAGGGGCTGGATAGATGGCTAAGCAGTTAAGAGCACTTGCTGCTCTTCAGAAGACCTGAGTTTAATTCTCAGGACACACACCAGATAGGCTGCAAGGGATCTGCCGCATCCCTCCCTGTTGGGCTCTGTGGGCACCAGAACACCAACCAGTACACATACACATATGGAGACACACACATATATTCACAGGCGAAGTTGAAATGAGTAAACAGAACATGCCTTTTAGAAAGGGAGAAGGCAGGTGAGTAGACAGCCCACATATACAGGGATGCCCTCTTCAGAAGAGTGCCTGCCTACAGAATAAATTACATTACTCAAATACTAGTTTGCACAAGTGTTAGGTGGAGATTGGTGCTTTCTAGTTAGATGAGTGATGGGGGAAATTATCAGCCAATCACATCCAGTTGGGGTGTGGCTACCTGAACCCCCAGTTAGATAAATGGAGAGAACACAGGTGTGCTCTTTCTCTCTCCATGCGGTGTCTTCGGACCTCCGGACCTCTCATCCTTGTAGCGAGAGTTTCCCCCCTTTTCAGTCATTAAAAATAACCGTTCCTATTGAGCTGGCTTGGTTATTTATTTGTGCCAACCCAATTCTTTAACAGATGAGATTTTGTCTGAAATGGAATCTGTATTCTCTTTACTTTTTTGTCAACCTAAGATCACATTTTCCTTCCCACTGTACACTCAAGCTTTTGACAAGAGCAGCCTCTCCTGAGAGCTTCAGCCACAGGGACTAGGTGAAGTACTGCTTTAAGAAGTGATGAAGAAGAGCTGGAGACTGCTCAGCAGCTGAAGAGCTGGACTGATCTTTAGAGGACTCAAATGTAGTTCTTAGTCCTCATGATGGATGGCTCACAACCACCTAGAACTCAAGTTCCAGTGGATCTGACATTCTCTCTGGACTCTGGGTACTCGCTCACACATGTATACCCACCAATAGGCACACACATAATTTAAAAAGCATATCTAAAAAAATTTTAAATTGAAAGTATTTTAAATGATTAAAGAACAAAAAACAGGCTGGAGAGATGGCTCAGTGGTTAAGAGCAGTGCCTGCCCTTCCAAAGGTCCTGAGTTCAATTCCCGGCAACCACATGGTGGCTCGAAACCATCTGTAATGAGATCTGGTGCCCTCTTCTGGCCTGGAGACATACACACAGACAAAATATTGTATACATAATAAATAAATAAATATTTTTTAAAAAGAACAAAAAACAACATCCTCTCTATTAAAATAGTCCAGCTTCATCAAGAAATCCCAAATAGTAAACATTTGTAAACATGCAGCCTTCTACTCACAGAGACAAAGGTAAAGCAGAGGCCAGCTCCCCGTGGTGCTAACTGCTCTGTGTCAAGGCGAGGTTTTGCTAGCATCACCGACATGAGGGTTGGCAGAGCAGACTGCTCTTC
Source organism: Ondatra zibethicus (assembly GCA_004026605.1). Lineage (NCBI taxonomy): Eukaryota > Metazoa > Chordata > Mammalia > Rodentia > Cricetidae > Ondatra > Ondatra zibethicus. The sequence goes on along the minus strand of PVIU01001225.1, from coordinate 15,078 downwards.
TGAGGCCTCCTTCGCAGCACTGCCATCTAAACCATACAGGGGCTGTTCTACTCGACGCTGGAAAACAGTAAAGAAAACACACAAATGACGTGAGAAAGATAACCAGAATACTTACAAAACATGCAACAAGTTAGAATGGATATTGTAAAAATGTATGATTCAAAACACAAAAACAGCTCTGAAAACAGACTACAACAAGATGGTCACTGCATTGTTCAAACCTGAGCAAATACCTTACTCAGATGATGAAAAAGATATTCTAATAATTCAATTTTACATAACCCTGAAGATGCAGATTACTTTGTATTGTTCAGTAAGTCACGTTCACAATACTCTCAACCTTACACAGGATACATTTTTTCCCATCCTATAAGTAAACAAAGAACTAAAATAACTGCTGTGTGACTTTACAGACAAGAGTTTATTACTCTCTGAATTCTACTCTCAGTATCTAAACTAAATGCAAGCAGAGCAAGCATAGGATAGTAGAGGAGAAACATGCCACAAGTATATATGGTTTATGCCAGAAATTCCTGGTTAAACATTAGCAAATCTAAAATAATTCATTCATTACACTGATGACAGAAGAAAAAAATAGGATTCTTTTTGGATCATAAAATCAATTTGTACATTGTCAGACAATGTTTAAAAAAAAAAAACAGAAGTAGCCCATTTTAATACCTAAATGAGTATTTTCTTGAAAATCACTAAAAATATTAGTAGAGACCCTTCATTAAAACTGGGAAAAGGGAAGAGTAACACACATAATACAGAAAATTTAGTCAATGTGATATAAACACTGGAAGATATTTAAAAGTGTCATTTTGGATGACATAATTATTCACAAAGGAAACCAAACAAATCAGTCAAAAAACTTCAGTAAGAGAGACAAATAAAAGACAGTTCAAAAAAAAAAAAAGGCAACAGCACCGCTACACATCAACAGTCAATTGCCATCAGCAAGTAATAGAAGAAAACCACATTCAAAATAATAAAACATCAAAAAACATGGAAAATACTGACTATGAAAAAAGTAAACATTTTCACAGATGAATATAAAACAATCTAAACTGGTCCAATGACCCATGCCTTTAATCTCAGCACTGGGAAGCTGAGGCAAGCAGATCTCTGTGAGTTCACAGCCAGTCTGGTCTACATAGTAAGTTCCAGGTTAGCAAAGTATATGAATCCTGTCTCAAAAAACAAACAAAAGACAATCTAAATGATGGTGTCCTAGTTCCTGAATTCAAAAATGCACCAATTCCAAATTTCTCTAAAACTAGTAGAGTTTTTATTTATTTTGCTCTATGCCTTGGAGGGGAGGGATAAATTCTCACTGGCTTTTAGGTTATATTAAGGGCTTATATAAAAATAAGTCACATAATTTTTAATAAAGAATATTAGGGAAACCTCACTAGATACCAAAATTTACTACAAAAGCAGTTTCCTAACAACATTCCTGTAATCCCAACACTTGTAAAAATGCAGCATGAGGATCACTGAATTCAGTCAGCTTGAGTTATACGGGTGATGACTTGTCTCAAAAAATTTACCTATTTAGTACTCATTTATATATTTTTAAAAGTTTTATCAGCAAAAATAATGAATTCAGAAACAAATCCACATAATATAGATATATAATTTGTGATTAAAGCATATTTCACAGTAAAGGGAATATATTTATAAGACTGGCACACTATTTCTGAAGTTATCTGGAAAAGAGAGACAGTAACTTTCTATTTTCTATTACATATAAAAACTGTAACAAGAAACATAAGCAAATGCTGCTGTAAGTAGTGAGAAAGACTTTTACACCAGAGGACGCAGCATGCATGTGTGCTTTTTAATCATAAGAATATCAATGAATAATTTAGAATGTATAAAATAATAGAGAAAAGACGCATAGTTGAATGGAAAGTCAACATAAACTTACATTACAACATACATGACACTGAGGTAGGAATCTTAAAATATCCTCCTACCTAAGAGTAAGAAAAAGCAAATATTCCTATAGATGAGCAAAAGACACAGAAACTCATTATGAGAGCAACTGAAACAGCCATTCAACATATGAAAAATGTTTAATATCCCTAGTTAAAAAAATCAAAGTTAAATCAAGGTATTTTTCTCACTGGAAAGACTGTAGTGACAAAATTCAACAGGAGGTGGCTATGCCAAAATTAAGAAACTCAAACTGAGCCAGGCGGTGGTGGCGCACACCTTTAATCCCAGCACTTGGGAGGTAGAGGCAGGCGGTTCTCTGTGAGCTCTAGGCCAGTCTGGTCTACAAGAGCTAGTTCCAGGATAGCCAGGGCTATACAGAGAAAACCTGTCTCAAAAATCCAAAAAAAGAAAAAAGAAAGAAAGAAAGAAAGAAAGAAAGAAAGAAAGAAAGAAAGAAAGAAAGAAACTCAAACTGCTAATAATCTAAAACTTTAAATAAATATATATTTACACACACACACACACACACACACACACAAAATCTCCTTATGTATCCCTGGCTGTCCTGGAACTTGCTATGAAAACCAAGTTGGCCACAAACTCCCAGAGATCTACCTGCATCTCTGCCTACCAAGTGCTAGGAATAAAGGAGTGCACCACCAATGCCTAATCTTTTTAAATATGCTCTGACTTAGGAATTACACAGAAATATACAAAGAAATTGATTGCTGGCCGTGGTGGCACATGCCTTTAATTCCAACATTTGGAAAGCAGAGGCAGGTGGATTTCTATGAGGTCAATGTCAGTCTGGTCTACAGAGAGAGTTACAGGATAGTCAGGGTTGTTACACAGAGAAACCCTATCTCGAAACCTACCTGTTAAAAGAAATTAAATACATTTCTTATAAAATACAAATATGTATAGGACATTGAATAAATACAACTGGAATAAAAAAACTAGTATACGTATATCCTAGAGTCTAAAAACACCAACTGCTTTTTGGGGGTATGGTGCTGGGGACTGCCCTGCACATGCTTAAGTATATCTCCAGTTGTTGGGTTTTTTTTTGGGCAGGGGGGTCTTAGACAAGGTCTCACTACTGTAGCTTTGTCTGTCCTGGTATTTACTATACAGACCAGGCTGGACTCTAACTCAGAGATCCACCTACCGCTGTCTCCCGAGTGCTAAGATTAAAGGAATGCACCAGCACCCCGATCATTTTTATGTTTTCTTTGAGACAGAGTTTCACTAAACGGGGTACTCTGGTCATCAGCTTGCTCTGTAGCCAGGGTGGGCCTGGAACTTACAATTTTGTCTCAGCCCCCAGAGAAGCTGAAATGCCAGGCCCCAGTTCTAGAAAGGGCTGTTTTGTTAAGGGACTTTACAATACAATTTGTGTGTGTACGTATGTACACACACACACACACACACACACACACACACACACACACACACACACACGAATGCTTTACCAGGAACAACTTCTAAGTTATAATAGCATGTATTTTAATCCACATCTAATTTTATCTTATTCTGACTTTTAAACAAATTTTTAGATTTATTTTATATATATGAATGTTTTTGTCTGCATGCTTGTATGTGCATACATACATGCCTGTTGGGTCCCATGGAGCTACAGGGCTGCAGATGGTTGTGAGCCCCTGTGTGAGTGCTGGAAATCAAACCTGGGTTTTCTGTAAGAGCAACAAGTACTCTTACCTGCTGCGTCATCTCTCCAGTCCTTTAATTTTTATGACAGGTCTGGTTATTTAACCTCAAACACTGACCCTCTTTGCTTCAACTTCACAAGTACTGGCGACCACAGCTGCACACCACAATGCCTGGCTATTTAACTATTCATTACAGAAAGTAAAAGTAAACAAATTTATCAAATGTTAATGACAAATAAATTTAGTCTTCTAATCTATAAGTAACTAGTCCTCCTCAAGACCAGCAACACTCCTACCCTACCACTATAGCAGCCTGGGCTGCTGCTCTCGAATGCTGTGATATGGGTGTCATTACAGCATACTTACCAAGTCAGCCATTCTGCCCTCCACTCAACAAAGACTTGCCAGGGTCTAAAGTCTTTAAAGCTTTCTGGATAAAGGCAGGCTAATATGCTTGGATAAATCTTCCCTCAGAAAGCAAATTTAAAGACACGCCACAAACAATGGGCACAGCTAAATGTGCTATAGAAATCCACACAAACAAGGCTGTGGGTGCGCCCTTCATCCACATCAAGGTCCTGGCCAGACCAGTAAGGGATGCACAGTGAGAACTTGTATGAAAACAGAGATTTTTTAAAAGGGCAGGATAAATAACATAAAAACATCAAAGATTTGATAAAACATATAGGATCTGCTAGGACAAAATCTAAGAGCACATCACGAGTAATATCAAAGTCATATACGGCCTCAAGGATACTTGCAGACACTCATTTCCGATCTCCAGGGCACCATGATGTCAAGTAGCCAATGAACCAAAGCTCACCCAGGCAGAAAACTCAACAAGAAGCACACTCTCCATTTCCATGGCAAGGTGGCCTCCGATGCACTCAACTAAGCTCTTAAGAGTGAACCAAGAGAAAACTTTCTTCCACCCTCAAGTGGCTGCAAGGAAGGTGCCTGGGCAATGCTGAGGGATCAGAACTTAGAAAATGTTGAGACATTTGTTGATATAAATTTAAGGTCAATTTTGTTATATATATGTATTTCTGATCTTGATTAAGGTATTGTGATTGTGTGGTTCATTTAAAAATGTAATGTATAATTAAAAAAATATAGGTTACTAATAGATAATCATCTATAATAGTTAATTTGTAGTCATGTTAGATTTTCTAAATGTACATAGATATATTTCAGATAGGCATTCTTCATATCTTTCAAAGACTCAAAATATGGCATTTAATGTTTTCATGACAATGAGACACGTTTGCTCCTGGCAGTACCAGCTACTTCAAAAGAAAGATGGACATCAAAGAGGCTCCTTATGGAGTTTGATAGCCATTTGGGCAAAAAACTGCTCTTGCCTGGACTGCTTAAATGGACACAAAAAACCCACAGAGAGAGGACTACTAAACTTGCCTAAAGGTGAGATGATCCTTCGGGGTTCCTGATTCATAAAAGAGTCTGCAAAACATTCTACAGGATACAAAAAAAAGTGACTAAACTGTCTTTAAAATTTCCTGCTTCATAAAAATGTCTACTGGATACTATTGGCCTATAGGCTAAAGATGGATGCCCCAATGGTACAGAGAAACTTTGGGTGACTATACAGGTAACGAGATGTCTCTGTCATTTCTAGAGTTTAAAAGTTGCTTATTACTTGTTTACTTAGGTAATATTATATCCTTCTGGAGTCTTTGATAAAATTAAAAAATGGATAGTTATAGTTTTCCTTCGTCATGATAAAAAATAAAAGAGGTTATAACTGTAATTCTTGCTTGATAACTTTTGTTATATGTAATTTTACTATGTTAAAGTTAAAGCCTTCCTTTTTGTTTAAACAGAAAAAGGGGAAATGGTGTAGGAGTTCCTTCTGTAGTTCTATTGCTTTCATTGGTTAAATAAAGAGACTGCATTGGCCTTTTGATAGGGCAGCCCTTAGGTGGGCGGAATAAACAGAACGGAATGCTGGGGGAGAGAAGGCAATGTGACAGACGCCATGTTTCTCCGGCCCAAGATGGACACTGGTTAGACTCATGCCGGTAAGCCACATACTCATGGTGATACACAGATTATTAAAAATGGGTTAAACAAATATGTAAAAGTTAACCAAAAAAAAGGCTAAAACTAATGGGCCAGGCAATAAATAAATACAGTTTCAATGTAATTATTTCAGGCACCAAAAACCAGACAAAAGAAAACAAGGGGCCCTACACCGGGAGCTGGGCACCAAAAATGCAGCCCTCTCCTCCTCTTACTACACCTTTGGATGTCAGTGTGGCGATTTCTCAGAAAATTAGGAAACAACCTTCCTCAAGACCCAGTAATACCACTTTTGGGTAAATATCCAAAGGATACTCAATCGTGCCACAAGGACATGTGCTCAACTATGTTCATAGCAGCTTTGCTTGTTATAGCCAGAACCTGGAAACAAACAACCTAAATGCCCCTTGACTGAAGAGTGGATAAGGAAAATGTGGTACATTTAAACAATGGAGTTCTACACAGCAGAAAAAAATAACGACATCTTGAATTTTGCAGGAAAATGGATGGAGCTAGAAAACATTATTTTGAGTGAGGTAACCCAGACACAGAAAGACAATTATCACATGTACTCACTCATAGGTGGTTTTTAAACATAAAACAAAGAAAGCCAGCCTACAAACCACAATCCCAGAGAACTTAAACAACAATATGGACACTAAGAGAGACTTACATAGATCTAATCTACATGGGAAGTAGAAAGTAGAAAAAGACAAGATCTCCTGAGTAAATTGGGAACATGGGAACCTTGGGGGAGGATTTAAAAGGGGAGGGGAGAAGGAGAGGAGCAGAGAAAAATGTAGCGCTCAATAAAAATCAATTAAAAAAAAAAAAGAACCAAAGAGAAAAAAGAAAACTACCTACAAAAACTAAATAAATAAATCTTTAAAAATTCTTCCTCAAAGAACAACTGTATCTTCACAGTCACAAATAATTTTTCATTAACACTGAGTACCTCACTAGAAAACTAAGTAAAATGCAATAAAACCACAAAAAAACTAAGAAAATCAATGGCAGAAACAAACTGATTAAAACCTCAGGTGCTAGTATAAGTTAACAGACTATAAAATCATGTACAAGATGTAGAGAAAATAAGAGTTCAGTGGTAAAATACTTGCTGAGAAAGACCTGTGGTTCAACCCCCAGAATCACAATAAAGACTTTCAAAAATAAAAGGGGCTGGAGAGACGCCTCAGCAGTTAAGAGCATTTGTTGCTCTTGCAGAGGACTCAGAGTCAGTTTCCAGTACCTACATTATGGCTTACCACCATCCATAACCTGAGTGCCAAGGGACTGGACTACCTCTTCTGACATGGGCACAAGGTACACACAGGGTTCACATACATATACATGGGCAAAACATCAATACACATAAAATAAAAATTTTGAATCCCTAATAAATAACAAGAATGAATAAATAAACAAAGCTTGAAAGAAAAAAAGAAACAGCAGAGAGCTAAAAAAAAAAAAAAAAAAAAAAAAAAAAAAAAAAAAAAAAAAAAAAAAAAAAAAAAAAAAAAAAAAAAAAAAAAAAAAAAAAAAAAAAAAAAAAAAAAAAAAAAAAAAAAAAAAAAAAAAAAAAAAAAAAAAAAAAAAAAAAAAAAAAAAAAAAAAAAAAAAAAAAAAGCAGTAGCATGCTCAGGATAGAGATAGTTCACAGTAGAGCATTTGCTTCATGTGCAGCATGGTCCTGGGGTTGAGCCCAAGACCTCAAAGAGACAAACAGAAGCAGAAACAAAAATTAAGAATTCAATGCAGCTAACAACAAATGAGAGACAATGAAATAATCTGGAACTAAGCGGCAAAAAGAAATAATCTACAAAGATGCATAAACAGACAAAAGAATAAACAGTATGAAGTCAAGTGGCAAGGGAGATAATGCAGAACAGAACAGAGCAGGAATGATAGACAATAACTATTCACAACTGGAGAAGCACACCAGTCCACAGATTCCAAAACCCCAGAGTCAAGACCAAGAAGAAAAAAATGTAAGAAAACACATGTTGAAACTTCAGAAAACCGAAAGCGCAGCCACAGAGAGCTGGGGATAGAGCTCAGTGGTACAGCACTTGCTGGCATGCATGAGACCCTGGGTTCAATCCCCAGCATAATGAAAAATAAAAGTGAATAAAAGGCAGGCACAGAGCCAAGCGTGGTGGCAAATAGCTGGAATCCTAGAATATGGGAGAAGCAGGAGGATCAGAAATTGAAGTTCATCCTAAGACTATATAGCTAGTTCAAGGTCAGCCTGGGCCACTGTTTCAATCAATTAATCAATAACCACATAAATAAATAAATGAATGAACGAACAAATAAATGAAATATAGTGGTTTCTTTAAAAGAAAGATTTATATAATACATGAAGAAAAACTCTAACCACATTATACTGGCCAAGAAAGATATTAACAAAAAGTTGATTGTATATAAGCAGAAATATTTAGACCACATAATGGTTTGGATATACTAAAATCAAGACAGATCACATTTACAGAAAAGAGCTTTGAATTGGTTCAGCAGTGAAGAGCACTGGTTGCTCTTCCAGAGGACCTGAGTTTGATTCCAAGCAATACACAGCAGTTCACAACTATCTGTAACTCCAGGCCAAGGGATCAGACACCCTCTTCTAGACTCTGCAGATACAGCATACAAGTGGTACACAAATATAAACACAGGCCAAACACCCATACAAATAAAATTGTTTTTGAATAGCTCCAAGGAAATAAAGATATCTAATGCATAGTCAAAGTTTAACATAAATACATGAAGAAACAGAAAACTACAATCATAATGAGAAATACCTACACTTAACTGATAAAATAAAGAATCAAATTTAGAGCCTGGTGCATACCAAGCAATGTTCTTTTTCTTTCTCCTTTCCTTTTTTTCTGGGACAGGATTTCCCTGAGTAGCCTGGCTGTGTTGGAACTCTGGGTATACAACTGCAATGGCTATGGAGGAGTATCTTGAAATGTGGGCATCTATTTGGGTGGTGCTGGGGGAAAAAAAAAGAATAAAAAAGAAAAAACCAAACAAATAAAAAAACAAAAAACAAAAAAATTAAATCAAGACAAAAGAATCATTTACTGGAAGGGGGGAGGACACAAAATGATGGGTCCCATGCATTTTTGGATGCTAGAGACTGAAAAATTGAACAAGATATCTCTTGTATGCCAAGTAAAGGGAATGGTTTAAAGTAACTTTAGTTTTATATAATAAAACACTAACAGATGGAAATAGCAATGAACAAGAAAATACAGCAAAGTGTCTTCTCTCACAAGGTTAATATTTTAGCAGGAGGAGGTGGGTAATGAGAAAATGGTTAAAAATTAGAACACAGAAACTGTTAAATAAAAATATACTAATATTAAGGCTGAGGAGAAGGCTCAGTTGGTAAAATGCTTGAGCTGCAAGCATGAAGACCTGAGCTGGATCTCCAGATCCCACTTCAAAAGCAGCCAGGCATGGCGGCACATGCTTTTAATCCCAGGACTCAGGAGGCAGAAGTATGTATGAGGCCAGCCTGGTCCAAATAATGAGGCACTGTCTCTCCAGCTCCCTAAAGAGAAAGAAAGTAACACAAAAAGACAAAACTGAAGGGGCAGGGAGAGAAAGGCATAGGACACTTGAAGCCAAGTTTCACCTTCTGAAGCCATCTGGTAGAAGGAGAGAACCAACTCCCACAAGTTGTCCTCACATTCTGTGATGTGCTTGCATGCGTGCACAGCTGAGCGTGCATGCCTGTGTGCGTGTGTGTGTGTGTAAAAATGGCATGGTGGCACACATGTGTAATTCCAAAACTGGAGAGATGGGGACAGAGAGATCGCTGTCAGCCAGTCTAGCCTACTTGGCAAGTTCCAGCCCAGTGAGTGGTCATGTCTCAAAACAGATAGATGAATGGCACATGAGGAATGACATCCATCCAAGACTGCCTCCATGTATGCACACATACGGAAAAGTAGGTGTACCCTCACACACAAAGAGAAAATATAAAACTGTACTACATACTAAAAACAATGAATGATCTACAATAAGCAAGACAAGATGAATAAATCTCACAAAGGTAATACTGAAAAAAGTAGCCAAACACAACAATTCATACTGTATGACTCCTCTTATGGAGAGCAGCTATGCCTGTGGAAGAGAAAGGGCTAAAGTGGCAAGGAACACAATGGTGTTATTTTAAGACTAGTAATGGTTGGTTCCTTATGCTGCTACAATTTGTGAAAACTATGGACTACTGCATTTGTATTCTTATAAAAATAGAAATCAGTTAAAAAATTAAGGATATAACAAACTTTACGGATGGAGATGAAGGAAGGAGATAGAGGGAGAGAAACTGAGAGACAGAGCAACAGAGACAGGGTGGAGCAATGGCTAAATGTGCAGAAGGACTTGCCATGCAAGTGTGATGACCTGAATTCAAATCCCAATACCCACAAAAATGTTGTGCATGGCTAGGGAGCTTCTGTCATCCCAGTACTCCTATAGAGATGAAAAGCAGGGGCAGAATAACCAGAAGCTCAGGTCAGATGACCTGTACATGTAGTGCTGGTGAGATCCTATCTCAAACAACCTATAAGGCAAGGATAGACACCCCAGGCTGCAGTCTGTGGCAACTGCATACCTACGTTCATGAGTACATGCATGTGTACATGTATGCATGCACACATACATGTATACGTGCATATCACGCATACACACACAGAAATTAAAGCAAGATTGGAGACAGAGTGACCATGTGTGAGGAAATGCTATTTTAGAGAAGCTGGGCAGGGGAGACTACTCTGTTAAGGTCATTTTTGAGCAACATCTTGTTGAAGAAGTTGCTGGTATCTGCCAAAGAATAGTTCTAGAAAAGAAAATAATGATACACAGGCCCTGAGTAGAAGAATGCTTCACAGTGCTCAAGAAAGCCTGCATAACTGCTGCTGTATGGGAGACAGGTAGGCAGGAACAAAGAGCAGGCAGAAGCTATTAGGCCATGTAGCAACTTTATTACAGAAAACCATTCAGTTTTGCTGAGGATTGGCAGAGTAAGCCTTTACTTGTTAAACTGCTTGAGCTACAAAACTACATGAGGCAAAGTTAAAGCCATACTGTAGACTGAACCCAGGGCCTTGGAAATTCTAGGTAAGAGCTCTACTATTAAGTTGCATCCCAACCTCTTTAAAAAAAAAAGGGGGGGGGGCTGGAGAGATGGCTCAGAGGTTAAGAGCAGTGACTATTCTTCCAGAGGTCCTGAGTTCAAGACCCAGCAACCACATGGTGGCTCACAGCCATCTATGAGATCTGGCGCCCTCTTCTGACCTGCAGGTGTACATGCAGACAGAACACTATATACATAATAAAATCTTTTTTAAAAAAAGCCGAAAGGAATCATATTATTTAAAAAAAAAAAAAACCCAAAAACTTTATGTTTACTTTTACCCCAACTCCTAAGATCCCAGATAAAAACACACTTGGTCACATTATGGACAGTTAAATGCCAACAAATTATCGAAAGGTGCTAGAATAAATTAATACAAAAGCCTACATTAGCTAGTTCAGGAAGTACCAGCATCAACACTACTACTGACTTTTAGGTGAGCTAATACTTTGCCTCAGGGCTGTGCTAACCTGACTTTACAGGAATGCTTACAGCTTCCCTAGCCTCTGTCCTCCTATGCTTCCCATGCCCTAGCTGTGAGAATCAAAATGATTCCAGATATACACAAAAGTCCCCTGGGGGAGCATTAACTGCCTCTGGCTGAAAACTACCAACTAATGTATAACATTTTTAAAACCTTGAAATCTCAAAGGATGAAAACAAACCAATCTCACATACATCATAGCATCAGGTTTTCTACCACATGAGTGAGTAAGCCTAGAAGATCTGAATATAAGAATCTGATTAAATTTTTTAAAGGAAGAAAAGAAATTTAAATTCAGCAATGGTTTAGAACCCAGTGTTTGGCTTGAAATGACTTCCTTGACAGACTAGTGAACTAAACAGGCTTAAAGGCAATTTAAGAATCAAAGAATGGATTAGCTCTTATACAGAGTTGACTTACTAATAAAAGACGTGAATCTAGTAAGTGGTTTATAGGCAACAGTATGAAGTTTACTCCCTCATGCCTCATTCCCCATGGGTAATTAATGGAAGAGAGACGGCTGCAGTGTTCCTGGGCTGCTGGTCCCTATATAATAGTGCCAAATTTCTCCAGGTGAGTGCTTACCGGTAAGGGATTGGATAAGGAATGTTGCGGTGAGGATCGTGCAACTGGTGGAACACTTCTGCCAGGGCTGGTTCCTGGCCCGCTTCCCCCAGCAAACTGGCCAACAGGGAAAAATGGATATGAATAATTCAAAACAGTACCATGCTTCAGAAGGAGAGTAAAAGATTAATATACAAACAGATTTTAATTATACATGGCCCCTTTAAGTCAATACATCTCATTCTAGAGAGAAAATGCCATGTAAGCCAAATCTATCTTTTCAATGAGGTTTTTGAGAAAGAGCTCCCAAAGAAATGTAACAAGATATACAGAAAACATAGGTAGAAAACTGAAAGTAAGCATGGTTTTGGACAGACATGAGAAAAGAATGCCTTTATTTTTTTCTTGGTCTCAAAATACATGAAGCAGAAATAGAGTAGTGCAGAGGGTGTTAGTCATCTTTAGTAACCACTTAACAATGAGTCGCTGAGCTCATGACATATTCCACTAGGCTAAGGGAAAGGACCAAAGGAGATTCACGCCATTATACCTTAGTCACTGAGACACAAAACCTAGTCTGGCCAAGAGAAAGTGCACTTCACACATGAATTTTTCTATCATCACAGACAAGACACATGATACAAAGTTTACACCTAGCAAATCAGCAGCAGTTTCTTCATATTACGAGATGGGCAGCATTAGTTTGATGAAGATGGAAACAGAAAGGGCAAGATCACAGTAAAGGCAAATATTGCTCTCTAATGCCTTAAATGAACAAGAGGATTATTAAGTTGTTTAAAGTCACTGGAGGTTGTTTATTTACCCCCAAATTTAACTTACCTCAAAGTAATCACTAATTTTATGTCCCCTAGGAGTGCCTTTCCCTGAAAATGAAACCACAGTTAAGTACAGTTTTTCCAATGCACACGTATGCCATCATCATTGAAACGCGTTAAGTAGTAAAAGCTCAGTAACTGATCACAGCGCTGTCAACTCCAGAATCAGATTTACTTTTAACAAACATATAAAACCTGTACACTAAGGTTACTCTACCTCCTCCTCCATATACAAAGTAACTGAATGTGCACTGATGGGAAGAATTGTTCAGCTTGTTTTAAATGAATAAACTTTCTTTTATACACATTTATTCATAACAAAATCAGGAATCAAAATTCTTCTATAATCCACATTCCAATTTAAGAGACCAAAATTCAAAACAAATGCATTAGAACTATAGAGCTGATCCCACTTCACATAATTGTGTCACTTTGGGAGACTTCCCTTACACAAGACAGAATGACTTACCTATACATTTTTAAAAGGGAAGAAAAAAGATTGGGAATCCCAGTCCTTAGACAGGATAAGGAAAATCTAATACTTTCCTTGATTATATATTTGATGATGGAACTATCACTGTTACAAATTTCATCCCAGTGGGCTCTAATGGAAGAGCAATCCTATAGATGAAACCATTTCTAGCTGCTACTACTACTACTACCAAATTTCACAGTTAAACCCCAATGAACCCTCTTCCCACATAATTCTTGTTTGGTCTGAGGAAAAACCTGTGGTGAGAAAACCATTCAAGTACATAGGGAAAACAAAAGTCCCCAAAGACTTGATTCCGTTTTGTCAGGTGTGTATCAAATGGCACGTCTGCAATAGCGATACTCCCTAAAATATATAAACCTCTGTTGTCAGGGATCCCTCTATAAACACTAATTACTTGCTGGGAGTTAGACAATTCCAAGTGCACAAGAACTCTGTGTTTCAGTGTGAAATGATTACTACCTTGGCTAGTTTCATATGGTTCAGCTTTTCTTTTCCGATTTCGCTGGTCATTCTGTTTTTTCTCAGGAGTCTGAAATACCATATATATCACAATTAAAATGTTGGCAAATTTTCACATTAGGATAACAGAGTATATATAAAATATCAAAGATACAAAAGAGATATGACTGGCACAGACAAATCTTGAAGCAGTGTACTGCTCTGGGAACAGAAAAACAGACAAAGTATGGGGCCTTTAGTCAAACCTAAACAACTCTTGAAAAATTATTTAAAATATGAGCTTTTCAATGTACTCAATAATAATTTAGAATTGCCACAAAATTTAAATAAGATATTTTGGCAGTACCATAACCTATGCTTGTGATCCCACAAGCAGGAAACAGTGGCAAGATCTCAAATTCAAGGCCTGTGTGAGTATACAAAAGACCCATCTCAAACTGGGCGGTTTGATCCTTTAATCCCAGCACTCAGGAGGTAGAGGCAAGCAGATCTCTGTGAGTTCTAGACCAGCCTGGTCTAGAGCTAGTTCCAGGACAGGCTCCAAAGCTACAGCGAAAAACCAAAAAAAAAAAAAAGGAAAAAAGAAAAAGACTTATCTCGAACAACAAAAAAGAATTTTTAAAGGACACATGTCAACCCATACAGCAGGCTCTCTAGTTTTGCTAGAACTACAAATCTCTCACCTTTATTGAAAAACTAAGCCCTCCTAACTCCCCCCGCCAAAAAAAACAAAAGTAAAATGGACAAAGACAAGACCTACGTATGGTTATGATAATAAACCTGTGACAAGGCTGCATCAAAGCTGCACCAAGACAAGAGGACACAACTCCACTGACATGTCTGGAATTATATGTGCTGCCCTGAGTCCAGACTAAAGGTATAATAAAAATGAGAACAGCGTTGTTTAGGTACAGCTCTTACCTCTACTTCTTTATCACTCAAGGACCCCACGCTGCATAAACTCTGGTTGGAAGACTCACTGTTGAGTGGCCCCTGGAAGGAAAATGATTTTTAAATAGTCAGAAGTTTTCATTTAAGATGACAGTAAAAGTATGCAAGAGGCCTGTTGATTATAATGTCTAAGTCAGATTAGGAGTCAAGAGGCAGCTTTACAACCCCTCCAAGCCAAGATGAAAGGGACTCAACTATAGCACTGTGTCCTCCATGTTCGAACTCTCTACTTATTGATAACTTCATGTGCCTTATACATGTACAGGTCTTCCCTTCAAGAGCATGCTCATGTGTTCTAAAGTCATTCTTTAAGAACAATGAACACTTAACTGACTTCCCAGGAGAGGTCTGAACCTCTCTGAGGAGCAGATGGGGGATGGGGTAAGGAAAAGAGGAAAGAGCAGGAGGGAGAAGAGGGAGGGGGAACTGGGATTGATAAGGAAGGAAGGAAGGAAGGAAGAAGGGAGGGAAGGAGGGAGGGAGGGAGG